>MU188982.1:0-11863 GCA_016904865.1 Pissodes strobi | reverse complement strand
AAATATGACTGCGTAGAAAGTTATTGTGTTTATTTTACTGAGAACCTATACCCAAGAAATTAAGTAACAATATATAAAAAGGTTCAAGAAAAAAATTATAACTATATATATATATATATATATATTGCAATTTATATGGACGCGGGCAAAGTCTACTGCTCAGTTTGCAGCAAAATTATAAGTAAGTATATTAACTAATACATACTTGAAATTAAAGCGAATTATTGGAACAATTTGCACATTGAAATACTTAATTAAACTGATTTTATTTAAAAAAAGGGGTAGGGGGAATCTGTAAATGTGTAATTCTTGAACCTTCCGACGATGATTATAGGGCCCTGTGCTCTTCGATATAAATTTTTGAACACGAGCTCCTTCAACAACAAGTGTCTTTTCTAAAAGCAAATTATAGATAGTTTCGTGCCGGAAGCAATTACTAAATTAGAAAAAGCAAATGCCGCTTATAGAGAGTATTGACTTAATATATAAATTCAATGCGACATGCAAAAACGTACAAGCACAGTTTGAGAAGAAATATTAGAAACATTTTAAAAAATGACTGAAAAACTTGGATCAAAACCCTGATCAAAATGCGCAGTGTTTTGAATGGACATTTTCAGGAAATCTAAACAAGGTACTGGTATTTTAACAAATTTAAATATTTTTCCTGCTGCGGCTGTCGTTGTTCGACAAACAGGTTCAGATAGAAGACATACATTTCTAATTGAAAATTTTAAAAGCATTTAATTATACATAGAATTTCCAACGCCAGTATATATTGTTACGTTTTTCCCGTGGGTTCTTAATACAATTACAACTTTGCTATTTTCAAATAATACTCTCTTTATTCACTACCACTGTATATAATTTAACACTCTAAACTACTCTTATAACTGTACAACTAATATCTTTTTACAATTCAACACTCAATGATTAACTGAACTACAATTCGTCGCTATTCCCTATTTATATATGATCTAAAGTTTAGCATGAATACTCGGGAAGACGCGAGGCCACTCTATATGATTCTCCATCGAGATAATTCCAGCGTTCCTGAAACTTCGCGGCCGACACGGCGATGACTCATACACAGAAGCGGTACGCGGCAAGGCAAGTTCTATAGGGTAGCACAAAAACATTCGTATGGTTGCTAGCCGTAACAATATATTCTGTATTGGTGTATTAGTTTATTCCATTACCTACTGTAATATTAATTTTAATATAATTAATTATTATTGAAATAGGCCGACCCAAATTAGCAAAGAAAAGTTCTAAAATAATAAAATTCGCCGACAAAATTTGAATACACTCAGTATTATAAAAAATCATTAACAACACGCTTTTTACATGTAAGCCTTTGAGAAGCAGGTAAAGAGGATAGAGCCGGGCGCTCTTTTTAATACATTTTTCTAATGTGTGAGATAAATAGTTTCTTGTCGCATCCACACATCAAATGGGTACTTTTTTGTATAACAAATCCGCAGCAAGAAGCAGAGAGGGGTCTTTCAAATTCACTCCTTTTTGGCTAGTCTGGTCCGATTCCTTTCACCAAGATTTAAGACTGAGTTCCCATTCAACTTTCCACTTATTCTGACATACACTCGCTTTAACTAGAGACGAGTTTCTCACACACCTTGTATAGTTTCTCAATTACACGAGAAATTGAGCATCTCAGTAATTTTCCTGAGCCAAATGAAAATATGAACAAATCCTAAAACCCCAGCCATAGGCGTTACTCGTAGGGGAGTCGAGACAGCTTCCTTACAGATAAGTAAATTCTTTGGTTTCACTTAAATTCTTTACGATCTAATAGCTAGACATCATTTTAAGGTAGGGTCGAACTTTTAAACCGCGTACAGATTATGTGATCAGATTCTCGTAAATTACGTGATTTTGATTAGGTTTTGGACGGGGAGGTGATTATGACCAAATATGTTCAAGTAAACCTCTTATCTCCGAATAACAACCGAATAACAAGTTGGGCTAATAGTGGTAAGATCCTTAAGGAACACAACAATAATCCTAAGGGACACGAAAAGACTCTTTCGGGACAACCCCCAAAAGAACCTTGTGACGTAATCTTTCTTAAAAATTTACATATATTATATACGTCCTGTTCAGATCTTAACCGCTACGCTCTCAACTTGTTAGGAATTTTCTTTAGTATGTGCATGTATACTAGGTGGTATGCATATATGTGAATATATCGAGCGTAGAGCACAGTGTAAGGGCACATACTTTGGATGTGTTATTTATTTATTAAACGGTCACGGTTTACTTCCTGGTTCGGGAGCCTGATTGAAACGTCGTAACTTAATTCTCGTAAATATTTTTTTCTTTCGTTTGTCCATTCCTTCTTTAATAGATAAATTCAATTCATTTTGTATTAATTTTTACTATAGGTTAGCGATTATTTTAGATGGAAATTAATGCTGCATTTTTCTTAAACTGTAAAAGTAAAGAAAATAGATGTATAAAAATTGCCCATTAGGTTTTATTGCCAGTATTGATTGGTTACTTAAGAAATTGTAATCATTCAAGATATTCGTTTCACAAACATCTACTTGAGAACCTACTACCAAACATCGTCAATTTAACAGGGTCTTAACCGACAGTGGTGATAAATCATTAACCATTGTTATGATCACAACGAACGTGCTTTGGGGCAGGGGCGTTTTCATTATTAATATTATTATTTAATAATGTAGTAAATAACGTAATTAATAATATTCATTTGTCTCTATAGTTGCAATTTCTTTGACTAATTGTTATAAATGTTTCCGAAACTGTGAAACCTTCTGCGTACGTTATTATTTGTTGCCGCTTGGGTGTCACAAAAGAAGACAATTTATGAAACATTCTAAGGCATTTAAGACCAAATTATGTGAGCTAGAATCACATGAGTGTTGCCCAGTCTGAGTGTCAATGGACTGCTGTCGATCAATAACTTATGGCATGATAGTTCATTTTTATACATTAATTGCTCGGTCATAAATGTTATAATAATAAACCTTTCCTTCAAATGTCAGAAAACATGGACAACAACAAACATGGACAATCAGTTTTTTTACCGGTCGTAATTTGGACCTTGTTGATCCAATAATGGACATTATTTCATTTTATTTCTGTCTTGCATAAAACCCCCCTTTTAAGTCCGATAATAACAAATTTATTAACAAACTAGGAGAAAAGTATTTCCGGCCAAATATTTGTTATGGTGATCCTTTGCTATTATACAGTATAATTTTGAATTTGAAGACCTATTTATATTTGATTCAAGAGATGATCATGCCTCCTTCTCCTTAGTTTGGATTTTGGCATACGATTTACCCCAACTCTTTCACAAACAAGTATGCGTTTATAATGGGGGTCAGCAATATAGTGCAGGGCAAATATAGCTGAAATATTCGCTACACTAGTCATATTATTATTTAGTCCAGCTAAACAATTGAAATTAATACCTTTCGGTGCTATTTAGAGACATTTATTACAGTCCCTTAACCCCATATCTGCCATAATAAATTATTCTATATGTGAAAATTCTGTGACGTTGAGTATATTTAGCATTTCTAATGTGCCTTTGAATGCAGAAATCCTGTGTCAACCGTTCGACAGTGATAAATTTTCTCCTGTCCGTTACGATATACATTGAGATCTTTATTAAAAGGAGATCTGATCTCGTCTCAAGCGTCACGGAAAAAAGAACCGGCTAAAGGAAGTGCATTAAAATAGTAAACTCCCGCTCTATTTTTTTTTAAACTCAGTGTCCTCAATCATAAAGAGAGAGAGATGTATTTGGATTATTTTAAGCTCGTCACGTTGGTAGCTTAGATCATTTGGAGCCTACTTTACAACAATTTAGGTGTGGGTGAGTACAGCTTTAAAATTGGATGGAATAGGAGATTTTATTGTATTTTGTGCTCTTAATAAAGCTGAGGATATTTTTAATACATCTGAGAGTCGAAAGACATATTGGACTTATAGTTGCCGGATAAGCAATGTTGTGATCTTTTAACAGCTAGATTTCGGCAGTCTAAGATTAAATGTTTTACTATAAGGAAGTCTTGACAGAAAGGATATTGTGGAGGGGGTTCACCTCTGAGCAAAAATGAATAAGTGTTTTATGTGTGGCCAGTAGCTAGTCTTTTCCATATCACATTTTCCCTTCTATTAAGGGCAGGGGTGTCAAGCCAAGGGGAAAATAGAGGTTTCAGTTCATTGAATTTAGTACTGTCCTAATACATATCAAATTCCATATTCCATTCAATGGAACCAAAAGTCCGTTCAACTTGGTTTTTGAAATTATCTGTTTATCGCTAGAAGAGGAGACAAAAGTCCGTTTTCTATAGCATTCTTTTTCAAGTTCTCGGCCTTTTCATTTCCTTCAATTCCGACATGACTTGGGACCCAAAGGAAATATGTAAACATGTTTCGTTTAAGACCCATTAAAAGGAGGGCCATTATCTGCACTACCAAAGGATGTTGTAGGGATTTGAAGGCCGCTCAAGGAGTCTGAGATTATGAGGAACTTACCCTTGTGGTGGGATTTAATTAAGTGTTTGACACTTTCACGAATAGCAAGAACCTCTGCAGAGAGGATTAATGATAATGGGTTAAATTTAAATTTGTAACTTGGGGGGTCTAAAGTGAAAGCAGATCCCGTGCCTTGTGGGGATTTTGAGCCATCAGTATAAAACAATGTATGATTATCAAAGTGATTTGCTATGATATATTTGAATTTTGAACGTATGACCTTTTGGGGATAGATATTTTTATTAAGGTGGAGAAGGTCTGTGTTAATGAGGAGAGGAGGAATGTATTTATTATATTAGGAAACATGTCATTTTCTCCGATAGTGTTTTTGTAGGGGGGGTTAAAAATTTGTGATGATCAATAAGGAATGGCTCAGATTTAGAGATGACGCATATCTTAGTAGTGCTGATTGGCATCTGTTTTCAAGGGGAGGGGTATTGGTGATTGCAACTGTGGTTGTTCGGAAACGACCAGTGGATCTTGCTGACCCATAATAATGAATTTGTATATTTTTATTAGGGAGCTGAAGTCACAGCCCCAGTTAGTGTTGGAGAGAACCTTAACTATGTTTAAATCTTGTTGGATGTATATCTTAAGGTGATTTAGATGGTGCTTCCAATTAAGTTTATTATCCAGGAACATTTCCAAGAACTTAATTGCTTCTTTGAAACGAAGGTTTGTTCCATCTAATAATAGGGTATTTATTTTAGGACACAGTATATCATTTCCGATTTTGATGTTGAGAAGTTTTTTTATGTGTGCCGCAGGCCACGAAACGCTAGGGCCTATAATATACCTGTGAGGGTACCGTGACTTGTTATATGGCTAAAACCGTCAACGTTGTCCAAGTCTCGAAACATGCACACTTTGTGCACTTCACGACACCTCTTAGACAACGCAGTAGTACTTCCACGTTCATTATGGTAGATCTACAATAACTACTACTTTTTTAGCTCTCCGCCCGGGAATCGAAGCCGGGTCGCATATTTGTAAATACCCGACGCGTTATCCACTCGCGAAGTTTCGGCTTGCTGCGCTTCGGGCGCTCGTAAATACCAGACGTATGGTGAGGACACGTCTGGTATTTACTATCCCAAATTACGCATTATTACAATATGGCTTCATGATTCAATCAATCTGCGGCAAGAGATGTCGTGGTCGAGAGGTTTAAATGGTTGGGTCTCACCTGGGTTCAAACCCCGTTGCTTTTTTATTATTTTTTTAAGATTATGTTTCTAAACAGTTTTTTTCTAGATTTTGGGTATGTCTTGGGTTGGTTTGGGTTAGATTTTCTCTTGATTTTGGGTATGTCTTGAGTTAGCACCTGGTTAGTTTCCTTTTCTTGAGCCCCCGGAGGGCCATGCGAAAAGTGAAATATTACTAAAACTAACGCACCGGAGTCTTGTTATGTAAACAACTGACGCGTTAGTGCGACACGTCTGTTATGTACGAATGAACTTCGGAAGATGATAACGCGTCAGGTATTTACGAATATGCAGCCGGGTCTCCCGCGTGACAGGCGGGGGTACTAACCACTATCCAAGTTGAAGAGGTTCTCAAACACCAAAGAAAGTAGGGACAAATACGCAAAGATATGCTTGCTGGAAAAATAGAGAAGCAGCTGAAGAGAATCGCTCCATGAAAAGCAACTGGAGAGGACAAAATTCCAACTTTTTTGTACAAAATCCTCCCTGCAGCTGGAAAGTACTTGGAGAGTCATATGTCCACACTCTTTAATGGCACGATGAGGTTAAACCAAGCGGACACTAGGGCACAGGTCATTATATTACATAAGAAAGATGACCGAAGAAATCCAGTGAACTACAGGCCCATAGCACTGTTGAACACTGACTATAAAATAATGACAGCTGTCATTACAGACATCCTGTAGGACAGCTTACCTCCATGGGCAATCCCAGAAGAACAGTTGGCTCGAGAGGGTGTATGGGGGACATTCCATGGCTTTTTGAGAGACAAAAACATCACTCAGTCTGCACGAGTCAGAAGAACTACCAACTTCTCGGCCTGGTATGATTTCTCTAAGGCATATGACTCGATTTTACACAAACACCTAAAGAGGCTTATCGACTGTCTACCATTGCATAGGAACATACGCTTTACACTGAAAAATGCCATGAAGTTGTGGGCAATAAGGGTGGTTCTTGGTAAAAAGGTAACCCAACAAATACCAGTGAGAAGAGGTGTTTACCAGGGCGATTCCCTCTCCCCATTATTGTTCAAACTCATTACAGCTGGAATAATAAACAATATCAAGACCAAGGAGAAGATCAACCGAAGCTCAAAAGGCAGACACCACATCATTGCCTTCATGGATGACATTAAGTGCCATGCACCCAGTAAAAAATGTATCGAGCTTATCACACAATGCTTGAAACAGAGTGCTGAAGAGATTGATCTGGGTCTTAACATTGGGAAGTGTGGCATGTACACCCGTGTCAATGAGGATGCAGATCAGAATGATCCAGCCCCATTTCTGCCCAGAATAAGAGAGGGATACAAATACTTGGGGTCTCCATCAACTTGAGAGGGACACTATGGAGAATTATGAAGTAATTCAGGATAGGATTACCACAAAGATTGAGAAAATATTGTCCTCTGACCTTACATCTCTCCAGAAATGTCAGTTAATAAACTCTACAATAAATCCTGCTGTCAATTTCATAATAGGTAACATCTATCCTAATGAAAAGCGAAGCACCACCCTCAAGAAATGTAGAGATATTGACACAGAGATAATGAAAAAACTGGTTGAACATCATGTGAAAGGCAAAGCGACATCAAATACCCGGGTATATATGCCAACCACAAAAGGAGGATTGGGCTTAAGATCTGTCGAGATGGAGGCCGAGATGCAATGTATCAGAAAAGGCATATACTTGGAGTTGCACCCTGAAATGAGTCAAACAAAGAAGGCATATGTGTCTCTCCAGAAAGCAGGTTGGAGGAACCCAATTAAGGATTGCCAGTTTGTCTTGGAAAAATACCAACTTCAAATTAACTTGGAAAAATATGGCAATGAATATCAGAGATGCTGTAGAGAGACCCTGAAGGACCTTAAAAGCAGTTATTACCAACAGCTGCAAGAAGAGTGGGTGCAAAATATGCACTATGGGAGAGTTGTTGTGAAGGAACCCACCATCACCTTTCCGGCACAATCCTCACCTCACATGGACAGTTGGAGGTTAAGTGTTATCCAGGCTGCAACTGAAAAACAACTTCATGGTCTCGGGGCAAATCCACAAAGACCAAAATGCCTTAAAGGGTGCAACGCAAGGGAGAATGCATACCATGTTGCCAATGCTTGTCCAACGGTGCATATATCTGAAGGCATGACTTTGTGGTACACTGAGTTCTGAAGACACTCCTGAAGACATTGGAAGCACCAGAAGAAGTTTAGAAGAATCTGCAGTTTGGTAAGGCAACAGCTTTCTGCAAGTTCCAGAGGCAAGGGAGGACAATTACCATAGATGCAGGGAACAAGATCCTGACTGAGAAGAGGCTCTACCATAACAGACCAGACATCTTCATAAGAATGACAAACCGAAATGATATCTTTGTCTTCGAGATAGCTGTATCCCACATCCAAAACCTACGAGAGCAGGAGAAGCTGAAGCAGATCCGATACAGCAAGAACTCTGTCCAGCATATAACCTTTGACAACATGGACAGAGTAACGAGGGATGCCAATTTGATGTCGGTGCTGGAGATGAACTACAAATGCCCAGCCCACCTCGGGTTATTTGTAGTGGGATGTTTTGGTGAAGTCATTGACACCGAAAGAGCAGATTCTATGAGCTAATGGGGAAGCTAGGAGTTGATAAGAGAGAGCTACAAATTCTTATTAACAAGTTATTCAGTGGCTGTGTCGACCTCCAACTTGCTCCTTAGAAGAATGGAGGAGCGAAGAAATTTTGGGCATTAATTAATATTATATTTTCTATTAAATTATTGTAAATACTTTTTGTGATGTAACTGTGGTGTATAGTGTTTTTCTGTGTAACTAAACTGTGATATTATCTTAAGCTGTTATCTTGTAATTTGATGCTGTGATAATTAAGTGTGATTTCTAATTCTGCCATTGTCCTTTAAGGACTTATACTATTTATTGTTACAAGTTGTCTTTAGCATAAGTTAACATTGTAAACAATAGGAAATAATACTACCGGGGAGTAAAAACCTGTTTGGAGAGACCATTTGGCTAAACAATTTAAAGTAAGTTTTATTTGACGGTCGCTATTACCGGAAGATGGAGATGAATGGTAAATTATTAAATGTCGCACGTACATTTGGAACGTAATTTGGTTTAGTATAACATTTTTGGTTGTATTCACATATAATAGAAGTAATGAAGTACTCAGTACTGATCCCTGAGGGATACCGTTTTCAAGAGGGTGTTGAAATGAAAGGGAATTTTGTAGGAAAACGGAAAAGGAGCGATTCGAAAGGAAATTTGTCAGCAAGCGACCAGGTCATGTTTCCTCCAGAAACATGATTGAATGCCCATTTCTTGGCCTACTAGATGGTCGACAGTGGAGCTACCTCTACGAAAGCTATGTTGGGGTTTGGAACCTTCTGCAAAATGCACTAAAACGGAGTTTTATCCACAATACCGAAACAGAATTATAGCACTCGTCGCGCGTTTCGCTAACCATGTTAGCATTATCAGAAGATGATTAAAACTGTGGAACTCTACGAAAGCCATACTGATTTAGAATAAACAGTTCTTTAGTTTCAAGGAATCAAGTAAGGCGATTTTTAGTTATCCTTTCCATCATCTTACTAAAATGGTTAGTCATGAATATAGGCAGATAACTATTAAGTTAATTTCTAAGTTTTCCTTTTTTATGAACTAGAATAATGATTGAAGATTTCCAGGATTCTGGAAACTTATTATGTTGCCATAAGTGATTAAAAAAAATTGTAATAAGTTATAATGAGTCTTCAGAAAGATTTGACATCAGCGAAATAAGGATTCCGCCAGGTTCAGAGGCTGAATTTCTTGCTGAAGGTAAGGAGAATTTTAATTCCTGTATGCTGAACGGAGACTTGTAGGAGAGGACTTCTTGAGAGTCAAAGTTAATGTTTACACTTTCTGAAATGATTTTATGCACAAGAAAAGTGGGCTTGTATGTTCCATTTGAGGATTTATTTTCGTAGTGATTGGCAAAGAATTCGCAAAGATATTCTGTATCAGTTATCCACTCGTAATTGATAAGTATTCCAGGATTGGACCTTGGAGAGAGAGATTTAATTTTGCGGATGTTCTTCCAGATATCGTGAGAGGACATGGAAGGGTTACGCCAGGAGGATAATTTGGCAAATTTGACGGTTCTTTTCGCAAGAGCTCTGACTTTTTTAGAGTTAACAAAATTTTAACTGGACGGGTATCTTTTAAATTTATTAAGAGCTGACTTCCTGGTTTTGATAGCTAATGAGCATTCTTTAGACCACCATGGTATTGGAGGTTTGTTGGGATCGACTTGGGATTTCGTTATAAAGAGAATTGCTCACTAGAAGACTAAAAAGTGCCTTTCAAAATTGCAGATAGTAACAAAAAATCTATGGTTGATAGTAAGGAAGCAAACCAGTTTACATACAACGGATTTTAATATTTCTGAAGAAAATCGATATACAAGTGGCGTGTCTGTAGGCCAGTTGTTTAATCTAATAAAATACTAAACATTATGTTAGCAAGTGCTTATTATGAATAAATGATTAATGAAAAACGAAATTGCTCTAGAAAATACCCTTTTGCAGCGTTCCTACAACTCACAATTTGGTTAGCTCTGTTTGCATAAAGCACGTTCCTGCGACATATTATTTTTCTCCTAATGCTTCCATAAGATCCGTCAATAAGTTTCACACATAAAACATTAATACTGAACCCTAAATCTTTCAGTAAACGCTCATCATACCATATGCTTTTAACGAGCTCGCAGCAAAACCGGGGATTAACATCCAAAATTATTAAAGCTTAATCGTTTTTTCCGCACGGTCTACTTAAAATGTGTTCATGTTTAATCAAAGCCATTTTCTGCTTTCAAAGCAACCATTTAGAGGTTTATTTGGGGAATTAATCTCAAAGGGTTTTACACTTAGGTAGCTAACTGTGTATGCAGTAAATGCATACTCCTCACAAAGGAACTTTCTAGTACTTCATATTATGCTTTAAAGGGTAGTTAACATCTAGCTTAAGGCCGAAACCCCAAGAAGAGACTTTCAGGAAACTAAAACTATTGATTTTTTTTAATAAGCGGAAAGAGCTAAATTTAAATTTTATATTAGCAGCCTCCCATACAAGGAAGACATACAAAACAATATTATTATAGAATAATTCAATCTGTAATGTTGATAAGGAAAATAAGCCTGGCGTTAACCAGCTAAGGTATCCTAAAGCAGGTCAATTAGTTAGGGAATGGGAAACAACTCCAAAGTGCTTCGTTCTAAAGCCAATGAAAGAAATGCAAGCATTGTCATCAATTTGTTAGCCAAGCTCAAAAATAAGGGTCAATGCTGCTACTAAGCAGCAAATATTTTTCAATTTAATGTCAATTTCCCTAATTCAATGGATACAATAGAGCGCATAGCAACCTAAAAGCGTATATAATGGCGAAACAAATAGCAAATAATTTAACTTAAGGAAGGTTCATAAAACGCTTCGTGAACCGTAAAACGGACTAGTAAAACAAAAAAATCAAACACCCGGAATCAATTTCCGACTCCTTTTTCAATAAAGGAATCTAATTCCAGGTTTGTTTCATAACTTACCTCTTACGAAATTGTCCTCAAATTATTATTTAATAAAACAGTATTTTATTTTGATATAGGGAATAGGGTAAAGTTTTATTGACTCCAATATTTTATGTTATATGAGTAGCGTATACTCAATTTTATTTATATAGTTTAGAAGGTTACGAACCCCAATTTCAATTATTATTTCCTTAATAAGTTATTGAATTGATTGAGTCTATAAAAGGTCGAAAGGAAAAAACTTCGAAACGCAAATAATAGAATATAAAATATAGATTAAGGCAAATATTAAAAAGATCTATACTCTCATTGCAACGCCTTTAAATTAGAAAGGATTGAAGGGAGTTGGCGCTGGTACCCGCACCTGCCACTGCAACCTATGCAGGTTTATTGTAGCACTCCTAACCGTGCTTAGTAGACCTCATCCAATCCGGTTTTCCATCGACCTTTAGATAATGTTTGTTTCAAAATTATTGATGGTAACAAAAACCCCATGGTCGATATAAGGGGTGCAAAGCAGTTTACATCCAATGGATTTATTTTTGAAAAAGTCGATAAG
>MU188981.1:35055-49084 GCA_016904865.1 Pissodes strobi | reverse complement strand
GTCTTAGAGATAAGATAAAAAAGAGAATAGACAAGGTAATCTGGTAAGCAAAAAGAAGCCAAGAAATCTAGACGACGACGGTACCACTCAGTTGAAGCTGAAAAGGAAACTCAACTTTACCAATCACTATATTTGCCAGACAATTCGAGCAGGAGTTGTCATTAAAGCGGCAGAATATCTGGTAAGTCAGCCACTGTACAAAGAGTTAAACATTTCTGTTTCGGACCAGTGGTTACAAAATTATCAAGCGAGGCAAAATCAAAATCCTGACAATTATGCCGAAATAATCAATGAAGTTCCTGAGAATCTGGAACAAAAATTGAATCAGCTGTTGCAAGAATTCGAGAGAGAGGATTTCTTTGATGAAATCAATCCGGGTGGTGAACAAACCTTACTGGATAACGATGTAGTGGAAAATATCGCCTTGGCTCCTGGCGAAAAACAAAAACCAATACATTTAATGAAAAATAAGTATGCCGAAGAACTTAGTTTTCCGGCAATATTTTGTGGCAACAAAATACAGTTTAAAGGTAAACTTTCTTATAGTGAAATTCCAAAATTACAAGCTTCACATAAAGATAGAAGGTTTGCCCGAACTGATTTTTTATTATATTAGTATAGGAAAAGATTCTGTTTCAAGTTATCAGTAATATTAACGTAGCAATACGACAAAAGATAGGCCAGGAAAAGTGCACGGCTAAGAAAGTGCGAACCGCAGACGTTCTAGCTGGCTTGATTCAAAGTAACAGCGGATATAATTTTTTAGGAAAAATATCATCAGCTCTGCCTACTGGCAGAAACAAAAAAGAAAAATAATGTCAATGGTAAGGCAATTTAATGTGCCCACTATATTTTTAACAGTGTCTGCCGCTGCGACAATGTGGTGAGAATTTTTAATAGTTTTAACAAGAAAAGTCGATAAAAAAGATATTTCAGAGGACGAGGCGTTAAATCTTCCCCATCAACAAAAAAAAATAATTAATTCGTAGTGATCCGATTACTTGCGCAAGTTACTTCAATAACAGGTTTAAACTTTTATTTAACCAAATAAAATCCACCTCTGGAATATTTAAAGATTATCCTATAGAAAATTATTTCTTTAGAGTTGAATAGTTATGGCTAAAGGACGCTCCTATTTGCAATTTTGAGAGTGAAGAAAGCATAGCTAAATGCAAAGAATTTATCGCCAAATACATAACGTGTGAAAGTACTTTGGAAAAAGTAGCAGGACTAATACCATATCAGACACATCACCATAGTAAAAGTTGTAAAAGAGAATATCGAAATGTGGTGTCGTGTCGATATGGTATACCGTTCTTGCCCATGGACGAGGTAACGATATTATGTACATCAAAAGTAAATGACAATGATTCATCAAATGCATGCAGTACATTTCAAGAAATTAAAAAGTTTCTTAACGAAAATATGGATAATGAAGTTTCAATGCCTTAATTTTTTAGCAAAATTTTCACTTACCAAGGAAAACACATTGATATCATTAAACCAAACATTCGAAAGCCAATGGTATTTTTGAAACGAGCAGATTGTTTCGTAAATCCATTCAACGAAGAAATACTAGGAATGATGAGGTCAAATATGGATATAAAATTCATTTTAGATCCATACGCATGTGGTAAGCACATTATCAATTATATTAACAAGTCCGAACGAGGTGTGTCTAAATTATTAAAAGAGGCAATGCAAGAAATACGACTTGATATAAAATAACAATTACAAAAATTAGGTAACGTTTTTATGAACGCCAGTGAAGTAAGCGCACAAGAAGCCACTTACAGTGTATTACAATTGAAAATGTCTGAAATAAGCACTCGGGAAATACACATAAGCTGTTTGCCACCAGACGCTCGAGTCAAGATGTTGAAAAGAAAAACAGAATTGGCATTATTAGCGGACGACGATGTGAACATTTACGAAACTAATTTATTAGTTCATTATATTGTTCGTCCGCAAGAACTGCAAAATTTGTGTCTGGCCGAATTTGTGGCTGATTACAATTTTATCACCTATGATGAAAAAAAAAAAACACGTAAATACAGATCAGCTTTTATGTACAGATAAAAGCAGTATATTGAAGAAACGTCAACATCCTAAAGTTCTAAGTTTTAATAGATATGGGTTAAAACAAGACCCAATCAATTATTACAGACAACAACTAATGCTTTATACTCCTTGGAGAGACGAGCAACAACAATTAATAGACGTAAATCAAGAACAACTATACGTGGCAATGTTTGAACAAATTAAAGAAAATAGAAAAAAATTTGATGTTTTAGATATGGCGATATTAGATGAAGCATATGAAAATGCTCAACAAGAACATGACGAAAATGATATCGTACCGGATTTGTCTCAACACGAACCCGATCCCGAATATCTGCCATATGGTTTAGACGATCCCGCGGTGGACGACATTGATGGTTTAAGGAATAAGGATCCAAAAGAACCGAGTGAAAAAAGAGGATTCCCAACACCACTTCAAATTAGCGACGATGAGTTGATTAGAACTCTTAACGAAAAACAGTATGAATATCTAACTCATACTTTAGGTAAAGTTAAGGCAAATTCTCCATTTTATGAGATTGTCAGGTGGTGCAGGTGTTGGTAAAAGTCGATTAATACACGCTATTTATCAATCGATTTTAAGATATTTCAACAGTATCCCAGGTAACAATCCTGAAACAATTAAGGTATTATTAACAGCTCCTACTGGTAAGGCGAGCTTCATTATTAACGGTATGACATTACATTCGGTTCTTTCTTTGCCCGTTAATCAATATGCATATCAATTGATACTAATCAGTAACGATTTAGTTAACACTTTATACACGAAATTGGTCAAACTTAAATTGTTAATTATCGATGAATTTTCAATGGTCGGTGCCAAAATGTATGACAGCGTAAATTCCCGTTTACAACAAATAATTAAAAGTACAGATGACTTTGCAGGCATTTCCATTATTTTAGTTGGTGATTTAAGACAATTGCCACCTGTAGGTGATAAATGGATTTTTTCATCTGCATACAATGATCCAAACGCTATAATAAACGGTAGGTTGTTGTGGGATAAATTTTCATTTTTTGAATTGACAGAAATTATGCGACAACGAGACGACAAAAAATTCGCTATGGCATTGAATAATTTGGCCGTGGGTGAAATGACTCAAGAAGAGGCGTCCTTACTGAAACCACGGGAAATCAAGGAGGCAGCAATTCTTCCAGAAACGACGACACATCTCTTCATAAGCAATAACGAGGTAGACACATTCAATGCTTTAAAATTAAGTCAATATAAAACAGATAAAGCCACTTCACTTGCTGTTGATATAGTAAAAGGTTCATGTAATGGTAAATTAAAAGCAAAACTGTTAGAAGGTGCAGCAAATCTGAAAAAAAGTGAAAGTTTCGGTTTAATTCGACTATTGCTATTACAAGTGGATGCAACATACATGGTTTCATGTAATTTAAATATCGAAGATGGATTGGTCAATGGGGCCACAAGAATCCTGAAAAAAATTACTAGATCTCAGGATGAAAGTCCCAAAACGGTTTGGATAGAATTTCCAGAAGAAAAAGTTTATAAAAATATAAGAAAAAAACACCAAACTTTAATGATTTTAGAGGGTTTGCCCAATACGTGGACCAATAGAAAAAATCCCAAAACCTATAGACATGAAAAAAGGCAACAACATATCAGTCGAAAGGAAACAGTTTCCGTTGCTGATCGCTGAGGGTATAACAATACACAAGTCCCATGGCTCCACTTATACCCAAGTAACTGTGCATTTACAAAAGTCAATGGCCAGAAACGCGCTTTATGTAGCGTGTAGTCGAACTACAAGCCTTTCAGGTCTGTATCTTTTGGTTCGTTTCAGGCTCCTCGAAAAGCAACAATAGCCGATAAAAGTTATGCCGAAATGCAACACTTTCGACAGAATAAATTGCTTCAAAGTAGTCTGAAACAAGACATACTTGACGAACGTGAAAAGGTCACAATAATTGTGTATCAAGATATTCAAAGTTATCTTAAACATAACAAATTTGTTAAAAATAATCCATTGTTTATGTGGTGCGATATAATTTTATTTGTAGAAACCTGGATAAATACTTCAGATAAAATTGATATTCAGGGATACGAATGCTTCAGTAACATTTGTCTTCCAGGTCATCATAAGCCATTTGGAATTTTATGTTATAAAAAAGTTAATGTTGAAGTAAAATTGCTCAAAAAAATTAAAGAAATAAACGATTTTCTTGTATTTCAAGCAGTAGTATTTCAGCTGGCCCAATTCACTGTGGTAGTTGTTTAAATTCCTCCAAAATTTAAAACAAAAAAGGCTATTGATATTTCATTAAACATTTTAAGAAGTATTGATGGAGTCTGTTTAATTTTGGGCGATTTAAATTGCGATATATCCGTTTCGGAAAATAGTCAATTAGTTTCCACACTGAAATGAAAAGGTTTTAAATCTAAAATAAAATCAACCACATCAACTACCAAAGCTTCTACAAACATAGATTGGTGTTTTTCCAATAGTAAAAAAGTGGACTGTTTGATACGGTTTTGTTTTCATAAAGATATTGCTGTACACTTATACAAAAATTATATTATTACAGATGGTTTATTTTGCAATAATAATTCAAGTATCGATGCAAATGTAAAAGATCAAAATGTTGATCCATTGCCTGCTCAATCACCAATTATTGATTCGTCGTACATAGAGGAAATAATTCTATGTGAATCATCTGATTCGGACGAAGATATGCTTGAACAAATGGTAATAAATGATTCGGACGAAAACATGAGGACTGTTTTGTCTGAATCAATGATGGCAAATACGTACGAGGAGGGTATGTATTGTCACAACCATTGAAAAATCGAGATGGATTTCACGTTATGCTAATTCAACAATTCAGTGTTTAATTTCTTTACCTGAATTTCGATTGTCTGTTAGCAAGGCTAATATTCCGATTAATATTGAAATTAATAAAATTATTTTACATCAAAAATCTAACACCACAGGTATTAGAAACAAAGTTGATGCTGTTTTTAACGAACCTAGACAACAGGATGTACAGGAATTCATTACCTATTTATTCAATAAATTGGACAATGACTTTCTTCAATCCATACAAGTGTCTACGGCTGATGAGCAATACTGTGAATTGTGTAATACCAGTCAGGTAACAAACATCAGTGATAATCAACAGTATGACTTCGTATATTTTCCGGAAACGGAACAAAATGAGATATTAAGTGCCCGACATGTTTGTCTTTCATTAAAATAAAATCTCATTTACAGCTAGTGAACAAATACCTGTTTATGGTATTTGTTCGATATCGCAGAGAAAATAACGAATCGATCAAAATTAATACAAAAATTATAGATTTTAATACCGAAAGAATTACAATCGATAATTAAGTGTTTCAATTAAAACGTGTTATAAAACACTTGGGTGATCAATTTACATCGGGTCATTACCTAGCAGTCATTTTACAAGAGAACGGTAATTGGCTGCAGTGTAATGATACTAACGTATCACAATTAGATCATTTCGATTGTAAACTAGAAGATGTTTACATAGCAGTATTAGAAAAAGTACAATAAATTTACCTACTTCTTATTGAAATGTATATATGGAAATAACATGTTTGCATTCAACTATACTCGAAACGAAGTCAAGCTGCCTCTGCATCTCAAAGATGTAGTGTAAATAACAAAAAAGCACTTCTACGTACGAGTATGTTGGCTTCAAGTTAAACTCGAACGAAACGTAGTCAAGCTGCCTATGAATCTCAAAGATGTAGTGTAAATAAAAATGCGCTTCGACGTACGAGTATGTTGGCTAAGCGTAGTCAAAGATGTCAGTAGTGTGTTAACGAGAGTGAGTCCTCACGGAGGAGGCAATTTATCGCCTCCGTGAGGGCTCTCTCTCGTTGGGTTTTGAGGAGTCTCTCTCGTAAGGAAATAAGTTTGTGTCGTCCTGTAAAATGTTAGTTCTACTATTAAGATACACATAAGTCTGGGTGTTGATTCACTCTGTAATGTAATCTTGTTCAATTTCGCCTCGGTATAACCTTGATACATGTCGACACTCCGTCTACCGAGGACGTTCTCCCACCATGAAACAAGGTGTTCCTTTGGTATAACCTTGTTACATTTTGTACGTAACCTTAAACTTTTATTTCCCACTTAAACACCTAATATAAAACTAGCAGCTTAGGGTTCAAAACTTTAATTCAAAATTTGTACAGGTAGATAACGGTCAATACAAGAAAACAAAAAAGAAATAGTGGTTCCAAAAAGCATGTGGTGAAAAAATTAAAGTAAATAACAAAAATCCCATAGACGAACAGTTTGTAGAAATTTGTGTTCTTAAGTCTGGCAATCATAAGTGCTGCTTTTAGTGAAGAAAGTAGTTTTGATATTAGCAATACAAAATGGATGATATTAGGGATGATGTAAACATTCAGAGTTTTGGACTTTCTAAATGTTAGAGATTTAGGTTCAATAGAAATCGAAAAATTTCAATTTATAGGTGACCATGATGCCAACAATTTTATGCAAATCGAAGCAGAACCATCCAATCCAGAAGAAATGGAGACGGATGCAGAAGATGAATATGCAGATGGCAATGTGTTCCTTGAAAACTATAATGAGGTTGGTTTCTTCAACCGAGTGTTATGCATAACGCAGAGTTATGCTATTGTAACAACATTTCCGGATAGAGAAAATCATATATTGTGTTATTTTTGTTTTTCACTTCATCTCAGTTTTTTCAAAATTCTACTATTCATAAACATGTTAATACCCACTATAAGAGGAAAATGGAATATTCAATTAATGATTTGAAATGTATAATTTGTTCCAGATCATTGTATCACATAACCATACCAAACGCTCCTGTATATTGTAATGTTACTAATGGAGTTTTTGATATTGATGCAAACACTCATATTCCTATAGTACGATATTAGATAAGCGTATTTTAATCGTTTTCTTGTATTTACTATAAAAAAATAACCTATACAAATTTTGAATTCCATTTAACTATTATTAAAATGGCATAGTGTTATTTGAAAACCAACAATAAAATTGGGCAAAATAATTTAAATACTTTTATTTATCCTATTGTACGTAATTTTATTTTATTTTATTCTAATAGTGTTTATAGTGTGTATTTATTAATCTTATAATGGAGAACAATAATGTGTTTTGGCATGGGCGGTTTCTGAGATTGGAAGGCAGAAACGTCAGGATTGTTGCGGGCTTTCCCGTGGGGTTAAACCCACAACAACCCCTCGAGCAGCCGCAACAAGCCGTGGAGCAGCCTGAACATCTCGGCGAGCAGCCGCAACAAGCCGTCGGGCAGCCGCAAGACGTCGAGCAGCTGCAACAAGCGGTTGAGCAGCTGCAACAAGCGGTTGAGCACCTGCAACAAACCGTCCAGCAGCTGCGACAAGCTGTCGACCAGCTGCAAGAACTGCAACAAGCCGTCGTGCAGCTGCAACAACAACCCGTCCAGCAGCCGCAACAACCACCCCAACAACCACATTTCAACAATGTTAGGAGTTTGTTTTTGGATGTTTTGTCCTCCGATGAGGACTCCGATGTGGACTTTGATGCGGTCAGTTCGGTGGCAGTTGCGGCCACCTGTTCAGTATGCTTCATGTTCAACAATCGCCCCGACCTATAGACATTTAAACAATTTAGTGCCCTATAAACATTTAGTGCCAGTAGAGACGATCTTAGGATTAATATTTAATTAAATTAGTGCATAAGTAAGTACATAATATGGTAAATTTTAAATTAATAAATTATTTTATTCAAAATTTTCAAGTAATCTACTTTTTAAACAACATTCTATTAGAAAACTAATTGCTTAAAGTACAAAAAAGGTCAAATTTTAGCTAATAAATTTTTTAAAATTTTCAAGTAATCTACTTAACGTTTTATTAAAAACGCATTACTTAATTATTAAATTAGTACATAAGCAAGAAAATAAAATAGCCATTTGTATTTTTGCAGTTCCTGAAATAGTTTGTCGAACAAACCAGCCGCTAGACGTTTGTTATTTTAAATCATTTATGAGTTACTACGATTTGTACCTTACTAGATGGCTAAAAAATCATTGCGGTCGCACATTCGGACTGTATCAAATTGCAGGTGTTGTAGCAGAAGCGTTCGAAAAGGCATCATGTGTACAGACGGTGGTAAATGGGTTTCGAGCAACTGGAATTTGGCCATTTAATAAAGATATTTTTCATGATTGGGAATTTGCACCCTCTAAAACCACCGAACAACCAATGAAAACAGAAAATGTGGTGCAAGAAAATGCATTACCGACAATACCTCAAATCATAGTCGTTAATCAGGGTAAAACGTCTACGTGCAAACAGAGATCATTGTATGATAATGCAACTACTTCCATGTCAAAACAATCGACCATAATTTTAGAGGCAGGCATCGGCGATTCCGAAGATGACCAACCGATATCAACTCTTATAAGCAAGTGGAAAAACCAAATAACTCCTAACCAGTTTCTCTCGCCCAAGCACAGTGGGTCCTCCTGTGGACATAAATAAAAATCCAAAGGTGACTTGATTAGATTTGTTTCCATGGAAATGAGTTAACATATGTCAGATAAACAAGTGAAACCCAATGTTTTGTGTTTGCGTTGCTGTCACGCGGAATTTAAGTAATAAAAGTTGTTGGCTAAAATATGTATTGTTATTGCTAACGTAATTATTCAATTTATTGAAGTATTTACGAATGAAATCATTTTATGACTAAGTGATTTCAGCGAATTAATTATGGCAACGAGAAGCAGAAGTAGCTTATTTCTTTGAAAATATTGTGTTTATATATTTTCTCAGGGCTTCTGGAAAGATGTTTAAGTATCTCGATGTTAAAACTGATTTTTATTCTTTTTTATCCAAATTTTAATTGAGATAAAAAAGTACATCGTAGTAAATTGTATTTGTTCATCTTGGCTGTTATTTCTATTTTTGATTTATGTCTAATTTATGCACTGGAGATCACTGCATAGGTACCTTTTTACATTTTTAGAGTTGTCCTGTACCAAAAAATAGTGAACTTTTTGAGGAGTGGATTAAAATCGATAATCTGGGAAAGATCAAAAAAATTAAAAGCTTTTTTTTATAAATATTACAATTTGGAAAAATGCCCTGAATATATAGACCTTGAATTTAATAAAATGGCTAATTTTTTTTGCCTATTAGGAAACGAAAAATGGCGTAAAAGCCCGTCAAGAAGTCGCTTCTTGGATCGAAATAAGGATTTAACAACGTAGTTGATCTACCAGAAGCTATAAAGGGAGCTTCTCTGTCATCCTAATCAATTCCCGGAAGGCCCTTTAAACCATTTGGGGAGTGTTCCGAAAAGACAAAAAAAGCGCGACCAAAACAGTAGGGAAGAAATCGTCTATGCAGCAAAAATGGTTGGTTTTCCGGAGGTCACCACATCCGAAAACTTCACTAAGCATTGAAGAAGCTCTTAGTTTATTTATTGATTGATCTTACAAAACAAAAATATAACCACTTGAGATCTGTAGTCCCCCCCTTCACTTTTTTGGCCCCTTACCCCTTCCGATGACCTTGAGATAGGCCCCCGCCCACTTGGCCTTGGGTGTATTCGACCTTGAATGTCCTTGACATTTGACCTTGAATGTCCTTGAGTTTTTTTGAAGGTCGCGCATATGACCTTGGGATTGCTTCAAGCGTGTATAACTTTGAACGTCCTCGGGACTGTTTTGTGGTGTATTCAACCGTGAATGACATTGAGCAAATTTGACCTTGAATGTCCTTGACATTTGACCTTGAATGTCCTTGAGTGCTTTGTTGAAGGTCGCGCGTATGACCTTGGGATTACTCCAACTGTGTATGACGTACACCACCCTTTTGACTTTGTGTGCCCTTGAGATAATTTCAAGCGACATCGACCTTGAGTGTCCTTGCAGATATTTTAAGATAGGACCCCATGACCTTTGAGACTCAATATTGGTTACATACTTCGGTATGAAGTAACATAACCTTGAGAAATATGTTCTGGGTGCTATATAAGATGCCGTAATGTTGAAAATAGTCGTAAGCTTTCGGACTAGTAAAGCACTGTGTTCAGTATTCTGATAGTCGCACAGTCTGTGAGGTGTAATTGCTGGTAGTTTCAATTAATTGTCCATCTAAAAGAAATCGGTGCGTAATCGACCCTCCAAAAGTACTTATAATCCAGAATTACCATATATGGATACTCACCAGTTAAGGAATCGAGTTTCCGATTTACAAAGAGCAGGTACTTCGGGCGTTGGAAATGTAAACGTTGCTAATTAATTTTTCAGACCTTCGCACCACCGCCTTCGTAACAACAATCAACAATCGTCTTCGGATGATAGCGACTAATTTGTCGTCGGTTGTTATATTTCGTGAGTGGATTTTTTGGTTCATATCGTTTTGACGGAATATTATTATTATTTTATATGAATGGCCGTAAGCATGGGTATGTTGTGACAATTTAAAAAACAAATAAATAAAGATAATTAATGCGATCGTTCAAGATATGTACGACGAATGGCTCCTCCAAAACGTTGAAATTGACGTGATCGTCGAACATACGGACGACGAATGGCTTCAAAACGTTGACATTGACGTGATTGGGTATGTTTATGACAATTTAAAAAACAAGCAAATAAAGAAAATTCTGACAGACGTAATTTTTTCACCTGAGACGATAAAATTTTGCGATAAGGGACATAAATGATTAATAATATTTATTCGTAACCTCACGTATATAATTTCGTTTCAAAATTAGACAGGATGTCCCACTTAAGATGGGTACAAGCCAATAGCTTGGTTGTTTGTTGAGCGATGTTTTTAATTTTTGGTAGGAGGCTGTATGGTTATAAGACGCACATTTTGCCCAGGGTAAGAAATGCGATACCTCATAGACGTACGTTTTAATGGGGTTTGATTTTTTTTTATTCAAGAGTAAACTACCTTTAGGACAGTATTTACTTCAAATCTAATAAATTATATTGAATCCTCCTCATTCAAGATACTTCAGTTCTAATTTTGATAAAGATTGATACAGGCCCGGGTGTGTCATTAAAAATATGACATTTTTTATTTTTATTATAATCTTTTTTAAGTGCATACTTACGACGCCACTGGATAAACAACTGGTTTATGTCAAAACTATAATAATCGATTTCTTCTTCGATACATTAGAAAACAACGTAATATACTCGAATGCCGATAGTCTACTAATTAATGCAATATAATCTCGAATCGTGCTGTTTAAATGCAACAATCAGGAGCAGACTATAAAGATCTAAAAACTAAGATGGCCATGGAAACAAAATAATATGATTTTTAGGTCACACGTCAAAATTATTGATATGTTACTGTCACATTGTTAAAATTAATAGTTTTTGCAGCATAAATAAATATGCGTTTGAGTTTAGCAGAAAAAGTGAGATTAATAGGAGATGGTACGCGAAACTATCGAGAGGCCGCACAAGAATTCAATCGGAGGCACCCTGATCACCACGGTTTCTAAAGTAAATCGAATGTTTAATCAACGGGGTTCTGTGGTACAGGAGAAAGTAAGACGGCAAAGAAATCATCAACAGCAACAGGATGCAAGAATTTTAAATCATTTCAGGGTGAATCCAAAATCCAGTTTAAGAAGCTTTGATAGTAGGCGGAAGAGTACGGTTTCAAGATGATTTGAAAATAAATGGTATTAAACCGTTTAAACCAAGATTTTTGCACCCGTTACAACCAGGTGATGATCAGAGAAAAATGGAGTACTGTTTAACTATGCAGGCTAAATTTTACGAAGGCCACAGTCTATTTGGCAAAATATTATTTACTGATGAGGCGACTTTTCTACCAGCGAGACAGTATCATTGAATAGTGATATATCAACAATTTTGACGTGTGACCTAGAAATCATATTATTTTGTTTTTATGGCCATCTTAGTTTTTAAATCTTTATAGTATGCTCCTGATTGTTGCATTTAAATAACACGATTCGAGATTATATTGCATTAATTAGTAGACTAACGGCATCCGAGTATATTACGTCGTTTTCTAATGTATAGAAGAAGAAATCGATTATTATAATGTTGACATAAACCAGTTTTTTATCCAGTGGCGTCGTAAGTATTCACTTAAAAAAATAATAATAAAAATAAAAATGTAATATTTTTAATGACACACCCTGTATCAATCTTTATCAAAATTAGAACTAAAGTATCTTGGATAAGGAGGATTCATTATAATTTATTAGATTTGAAATAACTACTGTTCTAAAGGTAGTTTATTCTTGAATAAAAAAAATCAAACCCCATTAAAACGTACACCTATGAGGTATCGCATTTCTTACCCTGGGCAAAATGTGCGCCTTATAACCATACAGCCTCCTACCAAAAATGAAAAACATCGCTCAACAAACAATCAAGATATTGGTTTGTATCCATCTTAAGTGGGACCCTGTATATGATATTGCGACTATGGCGAAACAGCTAAAAAAATTAATACAAAAAATAAAACGTTAATAATTTCTTTTTTCTTTTCGTATAAAACATTATCTAAAATAATAATTATTTTCGTTTGTATTGTTGTTTCTCTCAAAAAAGGTATATATTTAATACAATGTAGGTTTATAATGATTATATGTTAGCTATAAATAACTTAACACGATAAGTAGTAATGAAAGTAGTATTCGAAAATTTGAACTAAAATAAAAATTTATATTAATATAAACAATATAAAAGTATTAAATATGAAAATGACTGATCGAAGTTATAACATTATTATGTATGATTATTTACAAAAAAAAATTCTTATAATATGCCCTCGAAGACATAATAACAATTAATTTAATAACTAAATAATTAAATTGAACCTTAAAATGGCATTTCGTTTAAATAGTTGTACTATTTATAGTATTTAACTTGAAAATAAAATGTTAGGTTTAATATAAGTTCATCTTGATAATTGTATCAATGAGAGATAATAATAACTTTTATATAACAATTATTAATACAAATTTAAATGTATATATTAAAATTCAAAATATGAGGTAAATTTTAAATATTCACGTAATAATTTCTTTTTTTTAATTATTGAATTGTTTATTTTTGGTAACTTCAAATAATTTAAACGATTGACATTGATATTGAAATTTTCTTTAGTAAAAAAAAACGTACAGTTAGCTAATTAGAAATTAGACAAATACACTCGATGATTCTGTAATTCCATATAATAATTATAATATTTATAGTATTGTACTTTATACGATCTGATAAATAAGAAACTACCTCTGCAAATATATTTTATCTTAATATAATTTTTTGTTTCAACTGATTGTTTCATATTAACTAGGAAATAAATTTATGTTTTTCGAAATCAGACGACTTTCATTTTGCTAATATAAGTATATATACGAAGTAGCTATGATACGTAATTAAAAATATAAAAAATATATAAGATTGGAAAGACGGATTAATTAATTGGAAATTAATAATACAATAATGTTTTGAGGATATAATAATCGTCATAGATGCAAATACTTTTGTTTTGTTCAACGACGTGTTATTTAAATGTTTTTTTTCACACGTACTAAGATTCTATTTTTAATACCGATTTGTTTCATACATTTTAATGAAAAAGAAATTAGACAAATTGAAATATTATTGGTTTTGTGTTTTATTTTCTTTCCTTTCTCTACTATTTCTTTTTCAATTTTATTTTGTACACACACATATATTGAAAACATGATTTGATATTTTTAATATTTTCTATTTTATATGTATTTACACTGTGGTCAAAATTAAATTGGAACCCTCTTTAATGCTTAATAACTTTTTTATTTTCCAATGATTTTTTATAATTTTTGGTGTAAGTGAAAGGGATGAGGGTCGGCCGATGAATGTGTCGTCTAGGCGTGATTGTTTTTTAACACCGCAATTGAGGATTATTCTTCGT
>MU188981.1:0-22660 GCA_016904865.1 Pissodes strobi | reverse complement strand
AATAAAGTACATTTAGTAAAATCGATGTTTACGGATCAGAAGTCGGATAATCTACAGTCCTACGTATTGTGTTATTTGTTGTGGAGAACGGTGAAATACGCGATTTCGATGAGTTGAATCGCATTGGCGTTTTCTGTTATTCGTGAGTGGCGGTATCACAAAAACTTAAGAAAAGGCGGGTTTTTCTTGCTATCCTTGACAGTGGATTGACATTTGACGATTTTTCATAGTCACTGAAATAAGTGCGTTGTTTTTTCGGCGATTATTATAAAAATTATTTAACTATGATTTATAGGTGGTGGTGTTTAAAAGAAGTGTGTTCAAGTGTTTGCCAATGGACGAAGGCAGCAGCGGCGATTCAGAGCTCGATTACGAGCTTGAATTGCAATTGAGCGAAGGTGGCCAAGGCGAAGGCGAATCCGCGATGGAGGACTAAGCAGCCTCCATGGTACGTACATAAGCTGTTGAAAGGCGGTTTGGCAGCTAGTATTCAGCAGCTTGTGGCGGCCGAAATGGCAAAGGCGACAAAACAAAAGGCGACCGTTGGTACTGGCGATATGAAGGGCAACAAGGGCGAAAAATCAGGTGAGAACGTTCCTGTGCATGCTTGTGGCGATAAAGCAGACTCCGCTTGCACTTCGGGCTGTATGGGGTCAAGGGCAAGCGGCGACATTATTGGCTCTTTCGATCCTGACAGCCGGGACTGTAACGTAGTCAGGTGGTTGAATAAAATTTATCAGTTGGGCGATATTCATGACTGGTCGAACTATGAGAGGGCGTATTTTATGCAGGTGAAATTGCAAGGTTTAATCGGCTCGATAAGTATGACCTCTCATGGGAAGACTGGAAGGGGTCTCTTAAAAAGGCGATTCCTAGGGTGCATGAATTCGCTCAGGTGCTCAAGGAAATGGTGGCGAGGGTTAAATTTAATGGCGAATCAATGAACCATTATTACCACCACAAAATGGCGTTGATCGAAAGGTGTGAGCTTTCAGACACAAAGGCGCTTTCTTCTCTGATTGACGGTCTACCTCTTGATCTACAGGCGAATGCGAGGGCAAGTTGCTCCTCCCCTGGCTATTTGTATACTGGTTTTCTGTCTTCTTTTGACAGGTATCGGCGTCCAGTAACTGGTAGAGCGGACCTGAAGAGGAAAGGAGGTCCAGCCACGTACAGTGCCATGGTGTCGAAGGTGCCAAGGCCGGAGCAACAGCAGGTGGCGACGGCGAAGTCTGGCATCAGGTGTTATAACTGCCAGCAAATGGGAGACCACATGAGCCGGAACTGTCCGAAATCTAAGGCGAAAAGGTGTATGCATTGTGGACAGGCCGGGCATGACCGGTTTAGCTTCACCAAGCGTGGTTCTAATCCGAAGCAGCAGTGTCAGGTGAGGCTGGTAGACGTTGTGAAAGATGCATATAAAAAATCGGCGGTGTTTGACACTCTTGGGGGCGGTAAAGGAGTTAAACCATCCTCTGTGGTCTTGAAGGGTTTTGGCGGCGGTGCATGCACAGTGAAAGGCGAGGTAGAAATACCAGTCATTGTGAACGGCATCGCATTGTGCATCAAGACGTTAGTTGCCGAGTGCGATCTTGCTGGCGCTGATTTACTTTTAGGTTAACCGGCGTTGGCTACCCCAGGCGTCACTCTAACAGTGAATGGTGGCAAGGTGAAACTGTCCCGTGCTGACCCAGCGGATCACTCTGGAGGACGATGAGACGTCGCACAGAGTGCTGTGTCTGGAGAGTTTCAGCCTGGGTCCGGGCGAAGAGTCAGACATGACCGTGGTGGTAGAAAATGGTAACCAAGGCGAACGGTACTGGGTCTCCGCAAGACGTTTTGAGAATCGTGAGATATACATAAACAATTACTATTAATACACATTCAGCATAATCGTAGAATATATAAACATTAATTATTACATGTAAGGTTTTCTGAATAATCATAGGTAGTCACCAATGTAACTAGTATGTTAAGTAGTACGAAATAAAACCTTTTTTAACATACTTTAATCTACTAAAATGCATAAGCTGCTAAACAAATATCACCCTGTCGCAAGTTTGAACTTGAACTTGGAGATTGTTATATAAACCTGGAAAGGCATCCGGACAAACAGATATTTCCGCATCATTTTTCACTCTTTGATCTGCCCTTGCATAACGATTCAGAGAGTGATGAAACCATAGTAATCGATAGTGAGAATTATGACGGAAGACATCCAATCATTAAAACGTACATCCCACGGAATAGTAAGGATTCTAATAGATCAATCCATACTCCAAGGGAAGGACAAAGTCCACAAGGGGACACTATTAATAATTTTCTAAAGAGACAAGATCAGCCCGTATAAAATATTACGACTTTATGTCAGGCATTGTTTATCACTATGGATATTATTCCACCATTTATTACACTCATTGTGTTTATAAGATTAATTGTGATACTAGATGATATGTATAAAATTATATTTATAGGATTTATGCTTAAATGAAATACTTTATAGAACATTCGACTAGCTAGTAGATAAGATAAATTAACTCATTTTATATATACTATGAGCTATTCTAAAAAGTTGTCTGATAGAACATTAAATCAGATGAAGATACATCAATAAATTCAATTCTATTGTATTAAAATGTTCGGTGCTAATTTTCTTTTTGGTCTCGTCTTTAATTGGGTATTGTTGCTATTATTAGCATACCCCACTCAAGGATTAGTCGGATACGACTGTAGTCATAATAATTTAGAATATGCGAAGTTTGACCTGCTACTCATGACTGTAATCTTGAAGACACAATCGTAGTATCACGATCGGCCTCAATACAACTAATCCAATTAGTAGATACAATTACTCTATCCGCTTACAGATATTTTGTAACCGTTTATAGAGTAGTGACCCATTGCGGGATGCATTCACATTCATCCACAGTCAAGGATGGTATTATGGAATACCCACTAATTTTGAATAAGGATAGATGTCTACAGGCTATATTTACAGGAGAACTGTGTTTGTGGTGTGGCACAGCTAATCAGCTCCAGTTTACAAATCTGGTAGTGGGGTCAAGCAGACAAGAGACAAAACTATTTGCAGGCGAAGTAGACACACTTGGTATAATGACCAATTTGGTAAGTGGAAAGACGTGATAGTGCAGGGATGGGTGAGAATTAATCTAGATCGAAAAGATACAACGGCATACACGGTGAATGACTTAATCCATTTACCAGGTGGAATTCGTTGCAAGTATTCCAGAACATCATGCCAAGATATAGAAGGAGGCGAATTTTATTGGAATCCTGTACCTGCTGATTCTTGTCGCTCTGCCAATCATATTGTCCTATATCAGGGCCCTTCTAATATAACTAAATCAATTGCCCCTGCAAATAGGCAAGAGAAAACTGGTGAGATTGTATCTGTGCTTGACTCTGATGTGAGTTTTTCATTACAGTTAAAGAATGCGTATGGGATTTGCAACCAGGAAGCCTACACAACTGAACATCCGAAATTAATTATTATCTTCAGTAATGGACATGATTTTCAGTTTAACAAAAATAAAGTAAAGGTCGATTCTATGGATTTATTTACGTATTTTAATTCGAAATTCGTATTCATTGAACATCATTTTATGAATAATTTAGAAAATATGTATAATTCCATTATGGAACAAAGATGTAAAATGGAGCAAGAAACATTATATCTGAAAATGGCTATAGCCGACATCAATCCCCAGCAATTCGCATACCTCCAGACAGCAGAGCCAGGACATCTAGCATTGAAATCTGGAGAGGTCATATATCTGACGAAATGTGCACCTGTTGTTGTTCAAGTGAGGAATACTGAGAGATGTTATGATGAGCTGCCAATAGTCTATAAAAACTCATCCTACTTCCTAAGTCCGAAAAATCACTTGATTCAAAAACATGGCACAGAAATTAATTGTAATTTGTTATTTCCTAGTATGTATAAGTTAACTGACAAATGGTTCCAGTTTATAAACCATCCTGTGCAGATTGAACCCCCCATTAAACTTGGTCCATCTAATTTTACACAGTGGAAATACCAATCTATTTCACAGTTGGCAACATCGGGTATCTACTCCCAACATGACCTTGACAGTTTGAGGAAGCATCTGATGTATGAACCTGAGAGAAGTGCTATGGAAAACATTATTGTACGTGGGGCTCAAGGAGTACATCCTGATTTACAAGGACTTGCAGGTGTCGATATGCTTGACCCAAATAGCTTTGACAATATCAGTGAAAAACTTGTCAAGAAAGTTTGGGGATGGTTTTCATTTTTTGGAAATGTTTCTGCTGGATTAATTGGAGTTGTATTTTTGTTTAAGGCACTTAAATGGGTTATTGATGCGTTCAGCAATGGAACAATTTTATATGATTTATATGGATTTAGTTACCATATGGGTGCATGTTTTCTGGATAGTATGACAGCATGTTTAATCCATAAGAACGTTAAAAAGATGAATAACACTCACATACCACTCGACATAAAAGAGTCACATGAATATAAAGACGTGGAACTACAAGTTATTAGACCTGAAAGCCTCAATCTGGAAGTTCCTGCGGATAATAGAAATCTGATAAACGCAGACAGACTTATCCATGAGACATACAAAAAACATACTGCCCCAATTATTACCCAACCCAGTGCACCAGAAAAGGGTTATAACAAAGAGAAACAAATGTAAAGATATATATAGTAGAGCACAAGTAAATGGATGTAAAGTGTTCTCCGGCCTAAATAAGACTGCAACGAAAGATTATCTTAATGATAAGCAAAGAATTTAGGCAGCTGAAAGTTGAGCGTAAGGACTGAAATAGCTAGACTAACGATAAGGAAGTTCAGCACAAATTTTGGTACCGCAGAAGCTCATTTGAAATGTTTACATAAAGAAAGAAATGTTTATGTAAACCGAGAAGAATACAGAAGAAAGAAATGTCTACAAGGAGTATAGAAGAAGCATACATAAGTGGAAGAAATAGAGAAGATGTTTATGAGATAAGAGGCATACATAAGTAAAGGTTGTGTATGTAAATCATAAATAAGGTGAAATAATTGGAGAATTAATAAGGAAATTTTATGGAAAAGCATAAAGAAGTTGAAACAATTGAGGAAATATATAAAGATGTATTTATAATATGAGTTTAAAAATAAAGCATACATATACAAGGAAGTAGTGACGCTAATAAATTAAGTATAGATAGAGTAAAGTAAAGATTAAGTAAAGAATAAGGAAGTAGTAAAACTAATGAATTAATTATAAATAAAGGGAGATAGAATAGAGTGCCTACAGATTAAGTAAATAATAAGGATACCTAAAATAGAGGAATGTAAAATAAAGAAATTAGTAATAAAAGTATATATATGGGTGTATAGAGAAACAATATAAATAATATATCAGAAAAAAGAATAAAATAATAAGTTGTAAAAAACATAGCAATTTACCAAGTTACCAGATCCTTGCGAGCTTGGTTCAATCATCTCAGAAGGTACAGATGTGCACAGGCATCAGCAGTCCCTCGAGTACTACGAAAACAGTGGAATAGCTATCCAGGCCATACACCCGAAGAATTCAAGTTTTTCAAGAAACCAGACCTAAAAAACAGAGAAATGCTTCAGGCAATATAATAAAACAGGATGAGCAAAGGGCGATACAATTGCAAACGATATCTAAATAGTGGAAGGTATATACAGTCGGACGTAAGTTGAACAGCAGCAGCGAGACAATTGATACCTGACAAAAAATTAATAATAATAATAATAATAAGATAAAATTAATATTAAGCGCAATGGAAATTAACCAAAACTTATCGAAGCCAGTAGGTCGCAAGGACTCGTCGTGTTCTTAGTCCATACTTCTGTAAAACATTACATTATGGTAATAATATCAATAATAATTAATTTTCAACCAATTTCTTCCATATCAAATTAGCAATAACACAGGTCACCTACAGCGTGGAATGGATAAAATAAAATTTCTATAAAACTTTCTTCCATAAAATGTAGTACAATTCCAAATGGGTCTGCAACGCTAACCTCACCCCTCTACTCTTACTCAGTAAGAAGTTCTCTGATCTACCATTCAGTCTCATTACATAACAATCCGCAGTATATATGCACATAGGTATTTACGGAAAGAAGGGATAGATAAAAAAGGCAAAACTAATGTATAAAATAGCAAACCTATTTAATCCAAACTAATGTATAAGATAGTATAATAGTAAAACTTACCAAACTTATCCATAAGATTCTGTTACATTAGCTACAAACTAGTGTAAATCCAGAGGTAGAAATATCGCCACACGATAGCGTCCGAGGGATCCATACCATCCACGTACAACTTACCAGGGCAAGACAACGCAGATGCTTCCACGTCCGTCAAAGTCAAATGCCTAGAAGATGGAGATAATAATAAAAGACTGAAGTATATGAAAGAAAAATCAGTAGCAGTAGATACCGAAGTAGATATCTAATAAACAGCTGGAATATATAACATTGATAAATTTTTCTTATCAATAGTCAAGCCCCACATGGAATACATGGCCAAAAAGGTCATTTACCCTGACCACACCTTTTCTAACCTCAAACTCAGACACGCGAAATGTTTCCAAGAAATTCAAACTCATGCATCAAACACCCTTGGATTAGAGTTTTTATAGGCTCTTGCATTTATTCTCATTTCCAAACAGGCCAAAGATAATGATTATAAGAAATAAAACGCTTACCTCTCGTTTCGACGTATCTGCCCATATTCTTATATAAGGCAACTTCCTGGTGACATTGAAAAAACTGCATTTGGCAGAAGCATAAAACCGACCATAAGATGCAAAAATCGAACACAACTCATCGCCATTGTATCAATTTAACAAATTTTAATATAATTTATTTGATCTAGGCGATCACAACGCAACAAACTTCACCGTCATCGAAGAAAGAAATGGCAATCACAGCAATTTTTATCACAGGTCAGAAAGTTCGACGTCGACGACGACAATTTGACAGGCGACAGGAACGAAAACGAAGTACTATGACCTGGTCCGAAGCAAAACTTCTGGGCGAATACTCGTTCAAGTAGAGATGGGGCAGACATATCCATACTCAACAAGGGCCATGAAGCAAAGATGGATACTTTCTCAGCAGTGTTCAAAGGGCGCTATCTAGCCACCAAGAAGTGAGGGACAAGCCAGAAGAAAGAAAATATTGTAGCGTAAAGTATAAGATACCTTTTATTTATTAATGTTACATATTAGAATAATTGACAGTACGATATTTCATGGAACTAAAATCTGTAAAATGTGTACAGATAAACATTTTTAAATATAAACATGGTCAGCAAGCATAAATAAGTCGATTAAGAGACTATAAAAAGTCAGCCGATTTTTGTATAAGTCAACAAGTATTACTGAGTCTAATAAAATGCTATAATTAAAGACATAAAATGCAGCGAGTAAATATTAGTCTCGTAAACAGGACCGCATTTAAGTAATATAATGTTAGATGTACAAAATAATTTAATAAGATATAATTAATAATTTTTTTTTACAATTATGGAATTTTCTGCAATATGGGTAATATAGTCAAATTTAATATGGGAAAACAAGCCCATCTGTATACATAAATAAGTCCGATAATTTTCCATGTAATAGATATGGTAAATATAGTCGGGTAATATTAAAAACAGGATCGACTTATTTGAATTAAGTAATGTAAATAATTATAGAAATAAGTGCTATAAACTATCTCCCTAGTAACTCTAGAATTAGAATTGTTTAGCAGCTAGTTCAACTAGCGGGGGATGGACGCATTCCCTGTTAGCTGTAACTATAGCAATTATGCAAACAAGCGTTGATTGTCGAATAGGCGCCTATTTGACAGTCAACGGTAAAGTATAGATATTTCAATAATGCAAAATACTTAGTGGGGAATTCTACATTCTACTTGTTCTCTGTTAATCTAGAATTAGAGTTAAGTATAAAATTTCAAAGACAGTTTATAAAAATATATTTCTTTTTATTTTATGTACCAAGCACCAGTAGATGTCCATACTAGTCTCTCCAGCAGGCTCTTACTTATGATACCCTCAAACAGTTTAATGGTATGTCAATGCTAAGACATATAGACTGCAGTGGAGGCTAGAGGGTGTTACTAAGGATCAGCCTGGATCCAGAAAGTAACAAAACCACTGATGGATATTTTTTTATGTTCTATAAATTGTAATATCACATAGGATTATGCGGCAAGTTTTTTCGAATTGAGGTCTTTCTTTTTGAGCTATAGCGGTCGCATTAATGTTGGGGACCAACATTTAGAGGGCGGGCGGACGTGTAATCTACTAAAATGCATAAGCTACTAAAAATATCACCCTGTCCCAAGTTTGAACTTGAACTTGGAGATTGTTATATAAACATTAAAGGCAAACTATAAACAACGCGAGCAATCAACGGGAGCGACTTTGAACCTTATGCATGCAATAATCATCACTTTGTTTTATATAAACACGCTACCGAACCCTCAGTTCGGCAGACTTTGGTCTCACCTTCAGCTCCCAAGGTTGACGACTGCCTTCTGGGATCTATCCGCTCCTGAAGTTAGCCATACGACTGCTTTAGGTTCTAGTCCTTTCCTTCCAAACCTGGCACCTGTTAGTCACTTGACGACTGCTAGGACCAGGGGTCGCACAACCTCCATAGTAAAGTCTTGACAAGAAGTTTGTCAGTGTTGAGAAAGACCAGTGTCTAAATAGTCAGTTAAAAAGTTTAGTGAAATCTCTTAGTGCTCTTAAATAAAACCCAACTCTTAAGAAAAAAACTATAAATTAAAAGACAGTAAACAAAGACCTATAAACAGTACCTCAAATCGAGAAAACATGCGCACCGTAGTAATCGGGTATAATAGAATATAATTTTTTCTGACCCATAATTATTGTTAAAGTTTTATCGTTAATACATTGTTATTGTTATAAACTAAACGTGCTTACTTTATCATCTCTTCTTACCCCACGTAACGCGGTCCCGGTCTACCTCAGTTACCCCCCGGCGCGCTAAACAAGGCGTGTCCTCACGAGTAGAACATCCAGTGGTAGATTAAAGGAAGCATTGAGACCCCGTCATTGTACTAATCGCGACGCGGCTCTTCTCTGAGAAGTTATTCTTTAAATAAACGCGCTACCCCCGAAGCTACTCGTGACAATACATTCTACTGGTTCGAGTATTTAACTGGCGCTGCGAACAGGATAGTGCTGCAAGCCCATCGATTGTTCGTTGAGATTTGGCGTATCTTAATACCTTGAGCACTATAACTAGTAAAATTCCGAATACTCCTAGCCGACTCATTGTTAAGTATTGAGATTAATAAGAAAAAGGCACAGAAAGAAGAAAGAAACTCCATCGGGTGAAACTCAGGCAAATCTTCAATCTTCGAAGTACCGCCGCGGATCCTAAGATTTCAAGTATTCTTCTGCAAACCAGTAGACTGACATCTGTGTAACAAGTACCATAAATTGGAACTTTTGTGCAAAAAGTTTGTGTGCGTTTTTGTGATAAAACTTGCTAAAAGATATTCGAATGATTCGCCCTGATGTTCTTCTTAATGCAAGGAATTACTAAAATTGCCACTGTTGTTATACATGTCTGTTGATCTCAAACAAATTTTTAAAAGTGTTTTAATTTCAAATAGAAAAAGCCTAAAGAAAAATAAAAATTTTTCACTCGCTGAAAAACTAGAAACATAAAAATAAATCCAGTATAAATATAAGCGATTTATTTTCAGAAAAAATATTCAGGATTTTTAGGAGATTCGAAAAAATGAATAATATACAGGGTATTTCATTTAAAAAGATATAACTTTAACCCGTCACCCATTCCTGCAACACCTTGTATATATATAAATGTATTCTGCAAATAGCTTACATTATTCTGCACAACTTTTGTATTTAACATTTTTGTCTAATGCGAAAAACAAAAAAGTTAAGAGGGGGGACATTATAAATGATCACCGTGTACAAAGAATAAATTCAAAAATTCAAATTGAAAATATAGATAACAATTCGAAATTAATTTTAACAGCACAAGCTGAGAAAACCGCTGTAATCGTTCTAATGTCAAATGTGCCAGAATCTTTAAAAACAATATTACTTATACACAACCCTAGCAACTTAAATGCTGCCCTTGTACAAGTCACAAATTTTAATCTAATTGAATCCCAAATAAACTTAAAAAATCAGGTAATTCATAAACCTATTAATCAACATCAAAGATCTATGAATTTTAATCAATCTTTTAATCAAAACGCTCAGTCATATTTTAACTAAAATGCTCAACAATTTCAACAACAAAACAATTTTAAACAGCCTTCTCAACCAATTCCCGTGCCACCTAGACCCGTAAGACAACATTTTCCTACGAACGCACAAGTTTTTGGAAAGCTCAAAAATGTGTTTGCTCCTCAGAGGAACCTTAATCAAAGACTTTGGCCCAAACCTACCCCGATGTCCGTCCAGTCAGCAGGACCTTCTCGAATAAATCAACCAGCCCAAAATAGGCCATATTATAATCATTTTCAACCTATCGGTCCTAGGAATTTTGCATCCCAAGAACTAACAAACTTACAAACAAGCCACGAACACTCAGAAGACCAAAACTACGAAGAGTATTGCGACGATTATTATGATAATCAAGACATGCCCAATATGCAGAAAGAAAATATTCTCATTAGCCCCCATCAGGAGGACTTTCATGCAGAAAATAAAAATTTTCAGGAACTAGCCTCTACCGGCCAATTAACTTAAACAACATAGCTCAAAAAATCGAATTACCTCATTTCTTTTTACCAGAAACGCAAATTTCCGTTTTAATTGACTCAGGAGCCTCCGAATCAATTATTAACCCAAATATAGCCAACTTATACCCTGATTTACTATTTTACGAGCCTTTTGAAGTAACCGCGTGCAAAAGACCCATCGTGAAAACACCAATATTAAAATTTCTCTTTTGCAAGAAATAGGAATTAATTTAGGTACCTTTAAAAATGCGTGTTCTTAATTGGCACCATGATTTTTATGCTCTCTTAGGAACAAAATATCTTAAAAACCTAAGTGCTATTTTAGATTATCAAAACAGGTGCTTAACACTTCAACAAAATAAAAAAGTAAAATTTTCACTCGCTTACAATAAACCTCTCTCCAAACCTGTTGAAAATTGAAATAGTAACGCATTAATCATTCCAATAAATCTCGAATGCGGTAGTAATTCCTGATAGTTAAAAATGGATTTTGTAAAATTCCTAATCCACTTCCCAGACATGACATAAAATTCGATCAAAGACTGAGAGTTATTCCCAAAGAACACTGAGATAGCTAAACCACTGACCGATAATACCCCGTTTCAAATTTCTAAACAATTACGTTTAAATCACTTAAATGATTTGGAAAAAAGCAAAATAATACTTCTATGCCACGAGTTCAAGGATATTATGTATTATCAAAACTGCGATCTAACTTTTACTAGCCAAACGAAACACTATATACGAACTACAAATGATCGTCCCATATATGCTAAATCTTTTCGACTCCCTACTGCAGTGGCGGCCCGTCGGGGTGGGCAGGGTGGTCAGTGCCAACCCTACAAAAATTCAGTAAAAAGAAAAATAACATTTTTTTAAGTTCGCAGTAGTAGGTATGTATCATTTATTTTCATCCATTGTGACTGTGCTTATTATAGAACAAATATAATTCATATAGCGGGGCGAGCCCAAACGACCTGACCGACCGAAAGACAAACGCAATTGATATTTCTAATGAGAAAGACAAAAAGGGAGGAGTGGCGCGTGTGTGCTGAAGTACACCAACCATGCCATGCCCAAGGCGGTTGACGTCGCATCTTAAGAAATAATGACATAAATATTGTTTGTTTTTCCATTTTTGACCGTAATAAAAGCTGTCTTCCGGCCTATTATTTCTTTGTAATATGTCTCGGTTCTCGGTTCTCGGTTTTAATAAGCAAAGCGAAAGATATTGTTTTTAACAATAAATTACGGATGAAAATCTGAAAATGTTTTCTAAGGCGTAGGCGGTTAGGTTTTACCGCTCCGGTAAACTATCAGCCTTGTAGCGAAGTGGTTGTGCGATCGTCAGCCTGTTATTTACGAACGAAATAAGCGAAAAATTGTGTTGGTTCGAGTTCGCCATGGACGGAAGTTGTGCGGGCTCTTCGGGTGTAAAAAAAGGAACAGTTAAAAAAAATCAAAAACCGATACAAAATAATTATCCACTGAATGAGGATGAGTTAATGCAGTGTCTGATCGATTCCGATGACGATGTTATTCCGAGTCTGACGGAGAGGACGATGAGGAAATTATGGACATTTCTTTCTATACCGATCATAATACAAGTATTGACTTGGATGTTACGAGAGCTTCTTCTCAGTCTGCTTTTCGCCCTGAAACGCCTCCTCAGCCCCCTGTTCAGATGCCCCCCGCCCAGGTGCAACCCCCTCAGGCTCCTGTAATGTGGGACTCTGTGGAATACGTTCCCACTGATATACCGTTTACTAAGCAAAGTAGGCTTCTAATTCAACCTAGTGGTAAGTTTTAGTTTGGTTTACGTTCTTCAACACTTTTTTATGAAAAATCGAAAAACTGATGCGTAGTTTTTTCCTGAAATAAGTGTTTTGTTTTAGGAAACACACCAACGAATTTTTTTAATTTGCTGGTTACCGCCGAACTTCTTGAACTAATCGTTAGACAGACTAGCATTTACGCCGAAAAATTTTTTTTGTCTGCTTCAACGAAGGAAAAATCACGAATAACGCCCTGGAAGGAGGTCACTATAGAAGAAATGAGAATTTTTATAGGACTAATTTTTCATATGGGCACTATTAGGTTGAATAGGTTGCAAGATTATTGGAAAACCCATAGGCATTCAATTTACCTGCTTTCAAAAACTTCATGAGTAGGGATCGTTTTATGGTTATTTTTAGATGTTTGCATTTTTCAAGAAACCCTTTACCTGGCGAACAAAGAGCGGCAGATAGGTTATTCAAAATAAGACCCCGAGTAACGAGCTTTCTTTAGACAAGTCCATGGTGCTTTGGCGCGGTAGATTGGTTTTTCGCCAATATATAAAAAACAAACGACACAAGTATGGCGTCAAGCTATATATTCTCACGGAACCAGACGGCATTATTCAAAAGTTTGCGGTCTACACTGGGACTTTGGATGATTTCGGAAGCAAAGGCCATGCTGCCAACGTAGTACTACATCTAATGGATCAAAAGTTGGATGTAGGACATTCGTTATATATGGACAACTACTATAATACTTTTGAGCTGGCTTCTCAATTGCTGACTAGAGACTTATTGTACTGGTACAATAAGAGTTGATAGAAAAAGCAACCCTAAAGGGGTAAAAGGCAAAATTGAAAAAAGGCGAAACTATTGCCCGCTATTCAAACGGAGTGTTGATTGCAAAGTGGAGAGACAAAAGGGATGTTTTTTATATCTCGACAGAGTTTACAAATAATATGAGAAATTTCCTAACCAAGAGGCAACAGGAAATAAGCAAGCCAGAAGCTATTATCCAGTATAACCGTTTTATGGGAGAAATTGACAGGAAAGATCAGATTATGTCGTACTACCCTTGTGAAAGAAAAACTTGGCGGTGGAAAAAATATTGGGATTCATATATTATACATGAGCCTTATAAATTCTTTTTTTATGTACAAAAAATATGTGCGCCCAAAGATTTCTCTTTATGACTATCGATTAGAAGTGCTTGAAAAATTAATACCTCAAAAGGAGCGTGCTTGCGTTGAAAGGCCAATGACAGCATTACATTGTCCGAAAAAAAAATACTGAATCAGAAAAGGGCAAAAGAGTTGCACATAGAAGGTGCATTGTTTGCTATATAAATGGCATTAGGAAGGAAACAAGGTACCACTGCCCTGTCTGTCCAGAAAAGCCAGCTCTTTGCACAGATCCCTGCTTTTCTGAATATCATAGAAATAAATAAAAAATATTTCTTTTATATTCTGATATTTTGTCGCTATAGTTTGAGTTTGGTTTTTTATAAGGTTTTGTTTTTGTTCTTATACTCGACGCGCCGAACAGATTCACCAAACACGGAAAACACGGATAAAATAATTCTTCTTATTTTATGATTCCATTGATTCCAAACATAGGAACTTTCATTAACACACTCTATTTTTATTTTTTGTATTATGGAAAAGAAAAATCGAAATGAAAAACAAAACATTGGGTCGATTCAATCATAAAATAAGACGAATTGTTTCCGCGATTGGTGAACCTGTTCGGCGCGTCGAGTATAGTAAATAATATGTTTTGCTTATGTTTTTTAATAGTTCATAAATGTTTATTTAGAAGTTTTGGTAAAATACATATTTTCTTTGAATTCAATGTTTATGTTCTCGTAATATATATTACTATTAGAATTCATTAAATCGTATTTATTTTGTTTTGAAAACTTTTTTTTCTTGTTCGTTTTTTTTTCTTAACAATATTTTTTTTCAATATTTACATGACGCCATTTGGCGTCCTCAGCTTCTGACATGCATTTTTATTATGGGAGGCTGATGACGCCAAATGGCGTCATGGCCCTTTTGGGGTCATTGTTAGTATTTTTTAATTATAAATGTTACTTTCATGCTAGTATTAGCCTCGAGCCTTATTATTTTCCAAAAATCTTAGCAGCCTTTGGAGTCATGTATCCAAATTTAGTCAGCAATGAACGTGTTAAATTCAAATAGCACCTCGGAAGCTCGGCTCTACGGGCTAGCCCATCGGGCATATTCGGCTGGCCTGTTGCCGTGGGATTTCCCGGATTGCCGTTGAGTCTTAATATTTATCTATGATTGAGTTCGTTAACGATAATTTTTCAATGCCTAACCTAGTGTTTTGTGTTTGTGATTTATTTGATTGTATGCAAATATTAAACGGATAATGGCATGTTTCAGTGCAAGTGTAGAGCAACAGCTAAAATCTGTTCGGGTCGCAGTGAGTAATAAAGAGGATCTAGTTGATTTTCTACTGAAGTGTAAATTTCATAGCCTAAATTTAGACGACAAATTATTTATTCACAAATTAATACCGCGTCCGGGTATGAAAAACTTAATTATGAATTATAAAACGGGGAATAGGTCATTTAATACCTCTTGGTTCGATAAATACGGATGGATGATGGATATTTTGTTGGAATTCTTTATTTTTCGCGGAAAAAGCTCAGGGTCCGTAGAATTCGACCGGGTATAATGATTTGAAGCATTTAGGTGTATCCTTGCAAAATCACAACCAATCCGAAGACCATTCGTCACTTAAATTCAAATTATTTAGTAAAAAGAATCATAGCATACAGTGCGCTATAAATTCAGCATATCGCGAGAATGTATTACAACACGAGTTAGTAAAAAAAAATCGCAAAATATTACGTTTAATTGATATGATAATTTACTGCAAGAACAGGCGTTTAGGGGCCACGATGAATCTCAAGATTCATTAAATCGGGGCAACTTTAAAGAACTGGTAAATTTTCTTTCTAAATTTGACGATAGTTTTAAGCAGTTTTTAGACGAGTCTTCTGTTTTTAGCGGTTTGTCTAAAACCATTCAGAACGATTTAACCGACAGGTTTAATTCAGTTGTTCGTAATGTTGCTTCGGCCGAAGTAAAAGATTCCCCTTGTTTTTCTTGGCAGGTTGATGAATCTACAGATATCACATGTTTGTTTCAATCATCAGTAATATTTCGGTATGGAAAAGACGATCAAGTAATAGAACGGTTTATGGGCTTTTTTTGATGTAAGTGCAGGACGCAAAGTTGATGATCTCTTTAATTTGTTAATAAAAAAATATCAGGAGTTCAATGTCGCAAAAAAAATTAATTGGTCACACGCACAGCAGTTATGTCGGGGAACTAAAGGGTTTACAGAAGAAAATTAAAGATGTAGCACCTCAAACAGTGTTTGTGCACTATTACGCTCACAGAATGAATTTAATTTTACAAGATTCCGCTGCTAAAATAAAAGAATGCCGAATTTTTTTTGCAAATGTTACGGGAATAACTTTTTTTTCGAAATCTACGAAGCGAACCAGAGTTTTAGATGAAATTGGGTCTAAGCGTGTGCCCGGAAATTAAGAAACGCGATGGAACTTTAAATCGCGCATTATCGATACGGTTATTAAACAAAGGCAGCAACTGGTGGACGTTTTTGAATATATTGTTGATAGCCAGGATTTCGCTAAAAACCATGAGGGAATTCGGGTTGTCGTAGGCTTTAAAAAGTTCTTAAATGATTTTATGTTTTTATTTTTACTAAACGTTTTTAACCTAATTTTTGAGCAGACGAAGTTAGTATTCAATATATTACAAAGCAGGTTGTCTGACATCTCGTACTGTAAAAATCGAATTGAAAACCTTCTGGAAACTTAAAAAAAAATATAGGGAGAATAATATTTTCTTGGAGAGAATTTTTAATGACGTATCTGTAACTGTAGGGCCGCCACCAGAAAAGAAACGAAAAACGGATTACGACGAACTACTGAATCGAAATTATATTTTAAACGCGTATATAACGAAATATTAGATTTAGTTGTCAATCAAATTGATGTTCGATTTAAATATCTCAAAAATCTAGCCTTTTTGGAGTTATTGGATAAGACTAAATTTCCTATTTATAAAACCACATTTCCGCATACTTTGCTTAATTCATTATTTGCGTCTTACCCAGAGTTTTTTTAACAAACAGAAATTACAAAGCGAGTTAACGGTTTGGTACTCAGACGCAGATATATTAGGAGTCTTTGAACATTTGGGCAGTGAAAAATAATGCTATACCTAAATAATATAATCCATGATAAAAAAAAAATCTTCGAGTCGTGGGTGGGGAGTTGAGCACGCTCCTGCTTTTATTCCGATAAGCCGGATTGACTTCGTGGCCCCTACCTAATATACCCCTTAAAATGTCTTCAAATTCCTTGACATTGACACCTTACTCAAAAATAGTTTTGTATATATCTACGTAATATATATTATATATGTTATGCAGAATTTTTGTTTTGTTAATTTGTTTATCGCAGATTTTTCGTTTATTCGTTTGAATTTTAAAATTTATGTTTATTTTCCAAGAAGTTTTGTTTCAGTTTGTAATTTTTCTTCAAACAGATTATATCTACTAATTGTCCTTTTCCCATTAACGACTACACCCTTTCTCAATTCCTATCCTGGCAAGAGAACGCTCTAGACCTTCCCGCTGGTTCTTGCTGAACGGTATATTTATAGTTTAGCAAAGGTTGCAAGCACGAATGGAAAAGGAAATTGCAAATATGCTGACTAACATAGAGCGCTAGATACTTTTACTTTTTTCCTGCAATTTGCATGCATATCGTAATATAATAGTAACTTTTTTTACGTTTAATTGACTTGGGAATATCTCAATGGAAAATTTGTCAATAATGCTTGGCAAAAACTAAAATTCGCTTCGTTAGCACGTGGAAGGCGTTTTTTTAACGATTTCAATGACTTTTGGGAAAATATTGGGCCTTGGCACCCCCAAAAATTTGCCTGCCGGGTTTGCCTGAGGCCCCCTTCTCTGTACCTTTCACAAATTCTATTCCCCACTTCGTCTGCCCACCCATTATCGAACTCCACGAGCCGCCACTGCCCTCCCGCCTGAAATTCAAAACCAAATCCAAAAACTTCTAGACAATAAAATCGTTCGACCCTCTATATCCCCTTATTCTACCCCGATTTGGATTGTCCCAAAGAAGGCCGACGCTTCTGGCAAGCAAAAATTCAGACTTATCATCGACTACAGAAAACTCAATGAAGCCACTATCGAGAATAAGTACCCCTTGCCAAGAATAGAGGAAATTCTAAATAACCTTGGAAAATGTACTTACTTTACCACTCTTGACCTAGCTCAGGGTTTCCATCAAATTGAGATGAGCCCTGATTCTATAGAAAAGACGGCTTTTACCGTCAATAACGGGCATTTTGAATATTTAAGAATGCCCTTTGGTTTGAAAAATGCTCCCGCCACATTCCAGAGGATGATGGACAAGATCCTAAGAGAATATCTGTACAAATTCTGCTTTGTATATATGGACGACGTTGTCATCTCCTCCTGAACATATTGACCATATTAAAAAGTGCCTGAAGTGCAATTGGATAAATCAGAAGTCTTATCGAAAGAAGTGAGCCTTTTTTGGTCACATAATCACCCCTGAAGGCATAAAGCCAAATCCTGGCAAAATAGAAGCCATCCAAAAGATACCCATTGCCCAGATCCACCAAAGAAATTAAATCGTTTTTAGGCCTCATAGGTTACTATCGAAGATTTATAAAAAACTTCGCTAAAACAACTTTCCCAATAACGAAATGTCTGAGAAAAAGTCACGAAAAACACATTGGCAAACCAAGAATATCAAGAAGCCTTCTTAAAATGCAAAGAATTAATTACCAACTCCCCTGTCCTACAATACCCAGATTTCACCAAACCTTTTAAATTGACTACCGATGCCTCAAATATAGCCCTTGGCAGTGTACTTTCTCGAAATGAGCATCCCATTGCATATTATTCAAGAAGCTTAAATTCGGCCGAACGAAACTATTCGACCATAGAAAAGGAGCTTTTGGGAATAATCGAATCTACAAAACACTTCCGACCCTATTTATACGGCCAAAAATTTGTGATAGAAACAGATCACAACTCCTTTGTCTGGTTATCCAAAATAAAGGAACCTAATTCAGGGCTTATTAGTTGGAAATTAAAATTGGAGGAATTCAATTTTGAAATAAAATATAAAAAAGGAAAGGAAAATGCAGTTGCCGATGCGCTCTCACGTGTTCAGAAATTAATGCGAAATGGATATGAATTTCCTATAATTAATGGTTGTAACTTATTGACAGATTGTACTTTTGCAAGAATAAGTAACAATTATCAGGTTCACATATTAACCTATCATAAGGCCCTTTTATTTTGCACAAAAAAACCTGAAACTATTTTTGAAAATTGTTTTCAGTTTATTAAACATAATTTTCATATGTTCGGAGCCAATGTGATATAATTATTAATCAATATAAATATACGAAAACTGAGCTTTATCCACAATACCGAAACAAAATTTTTGCACTCGACGCGCGTTTCGCTAACCATGTTAGCAACATCAGGAGACGATTAAGACAGTCTTAATCATCTCCTGATGATGCTAACATGGTTAGCGAAACGCGCGTCGAGTGCAAAAATTTTGTTTCGGTATTGTGGATAAAGCTCAGTTTTCGTGCATGTTGCCGAAGGTTCCAAACCCCAACATAGTATAAATATGCTTTACGGTCAAATGGTATAAGCATTAAAAGCCCTGAATTCAGAAATCTGTGTTAGACTCAAATCCTTCCCTGAATTTGCAACTTAGGCACTTAGAATATCCTGTGTTTACGTTTTCTAAATAAAACAACGAGTGGCCAAAGTAACCCAACTTGGTCATCTGGCATTGGTCATTTTAAAAAAAAAATACTTTCATATCATTTAGCTCTTTGCTAATTTGAGAGTTGAAAGTGCTAATACAGAGCTATGAAATGCGGCTAAAAAAAATTAATAGCATTTGGTTTAAAAGTTGTCAGACTGTAAAATTCAAAAGTGGACCAAAGTATCCCAACTTTACGGTACCGACAATTCTTGCTGATAGTCTGTGGCTGAATAGATTTGAGCAAATAATTCGTAATTTACATTTGATCGATAATTTAAAAAATGATAAAGAAGATCGACTCTACAATTTTAGAAAGTATAGTGGACTTGATGAGAAACTAAGTATTGATGAAAGCATGATTCCATATTACGGAAAGCACTACGCCAAACAATTCATCAGGGGAAAGCCAATAAGATTTGGTCTTAAAAATTGGGCATTGTGCACCAGTAACGGATATTTGATGGCTTTTGATATTTATATGGGTAAACAAGCTACGCTAGAGAGTGAAAGCAAAACTTTTTGCATTGGCGGAAATGTAGTGTTATCTTTACTTGAGAAAGCAAATATACCACCCCATAAAGGATATCAAATTTACTTTGATAATTATTTTACATCGTTAAAGCTGCTTACTAATTTATCTCAGAAAAGATTTTGCGCAACAGGAACTTTGAGAGAGAATTGAACAGAAAATTTCCCTCTAAAGTTCAAACAACAGTGGAATAAAGCAATAAGGGGCTCATCATACCATGTGTCATCTGAAGATCTTATAGTTGTTCAATGGAAGGACAACAAAATAGTGTCAGCTCAATATCCCTCAACCTGGTATAATATATAACTACAGCCGTGGAATGGGTGGCGTCGATAAATTAGATAATATGGTAGCAAATTATAGAAAGAGAATGCCGCAAAGAAAATGGTGGTGTACAATTTTTGTCTATTTATTTGATGTCTCGGTAGTCAATGCCTGGCTACTGATGCGAATTATTCATCCTTAAAATCCAGTTTGCTCTTCATTATTCGCATTTCGAAAGAACTTAGCACTGGCATTTCTTCATTCATATAGATTGAAGTCTAATAGGGGAAAAATACCGCCGACGTTGCCTGTCGACACAAGATTTGATAAATTAAATCATTTAGTTGAGCATTCAGACAGATAGAAGGTGCGCTTTCTGTAAAAAGAAGTCCAATTTTATTTGTATCAAGTGTGACGTAGGCTTACATCCGAAATATTGTTTTTCAACGTATCATACTAAATAAGATATTTTTATTTTTGCTATTGCAATCCTTTAGTCTTTTATGCATAACGTCCCTTAAAAATGATACTTTTTCCAAAAAAAATTAATTTGCCTTCTGTTTTAATATTTTTTAGTGTTATTTACTTCTCCAATAATAAATATTACTTGAAAAATTGTTGGCTTTTTTTAACCTCATGCACTAATGGGTTAATAAAACTTAAAATTCGAATAAAAATATAGTTATGCCTGGCTTTCTTTCGGGACGAAGGAGGATGAACAGATATTCGATAATCCAGTTGACGAGGATTCTAGCATTTTTTACACTTCTTTGGTTCCTATAAAACTTATTTGTGGAAGTCCAGACTCGAAAGATGCAATAGTAACCTGGCAAAACCCTCGACCATCCTCCACAAGGTACAGTAGACCTATCAAAATGCAATTTGTACGTGAAACCACTAAATTCACAATAACCGAAAAGAAATTCAAGGAGAAACAAATAGATGAACTCGAACCTTCTACGATTGTACTTGATGTTTCGGTAAAATATTGACTTCTTTTCACGATGATCGATGGAAAAATTTGTAATGCAGTATCTGAAAACAAAACTACTCTTCGATGTTACATTTGAGGGGCCTAGTTCCAAAGTGTACAATCTCCAATTTATAACAAAAATGAGAAAGATGGCGTTTTAGATGTAATTTTCAGCGCTGAAATCAAATTACCCATCATTTCGTACCAAAACGGTCAAAGTCTATTTTTCGTATAGAAAATTAGATTTAGTTCCATAACGTACAATCTCCAATAATAATTCAGTTCCAAACTGTGCAAACTCCTAATTCGTCAATTAAAGCAAAGCGTACAATCTCCAATGTCTATTTAATACACTATAATATTCTAATTTTCAAAGCGAGCAATATTTCGTTCGCGCTAAAATCAGTGGTTTACGTGTTTTATTAGCAGGTTATCACTCGAAATTACTCATTAGTCTGCTTTCTATTGAACCGATAAGTTGTTATTATTTGTACGGTGGTGATTATACCTTAATGTTCTAATATCTTAGCGTTTGATTAAAATATATTTGGCAAGGGAAGTTAAAGTAACACCTTTAAGTGAGAAAGTCTCGAAAACGAACAAAAATCCCTATGAATGGAAGAAAAATAAGGAAAAACAGATGAGGTAAGTTTGTTTAGAAATTTAGGGTCTCTTCAAGTTACTATGATACGTTTGTTTATATAGGTATGGTCCACATTTTCTTCCGGTTTACCCAACATGTGGCCACTTAACTTCTGCATTCCAGTGTGCTTTGCTTTCAATAGCTGAAATAAAAAAATTTCATAGCAAGTTTTATGAAGTAAAACAAAAAATTTTTCAAGATAACTTCATTTTAAAATACTGTCAAACTACATCCGTAAAGCGCAAGAGGCCAAAGAATTCGAGACACAGCCGGAAATTATTTCAAGCAAAGTTTTATGTTCTTAGTCAACAAAAAAAATTAATTCTAGTTTGCAAAAATGCTTTTATGGCCATTTTGGGAATCAGTAGAAGGCGAATTGACACAGTGGCCAAAAATTATTTTAGAACTTCTTTACCAGCGCAGGAAAATCGTGGTGGCGATACGAAGATGGAAAAATATTAATAGAAAAAACAATCGGTTATGAATTTTATTAATACATTTAAGGCCATTGAGGGTCATTACTGCAGGGGACAAAGTGAAAGGTTGCACCTCGATTCTTCCCTAAATATTACAAAAATGTGGACCATGTACCAAAATGATAATAAGGAACAACCAGTGAAAGAAAGTTACTTTAGACATATTTTCAACACACGATCTAATTTGGGTTTTGGAACTCCTCGCACTGATGTATGTTCCACATGTCTACAGTTGACAGAAAAAATTAAAAGCTGCAGTGACGAAAATATCAAGGCTAGCCTAATGACA
>MU188980.1:32275-56509 GCA_016904865.1 Pissodes strobi | reverse complement strand
GAACTGGGTCGTAGACTCAGCAAAGAAAACTTCACCAACATCATGTGTAGAAACAGAAATTGCTGGAAAGCTGTAGTAAAAATGATGACATTTATGGTAGAGGCAAAGGAAAAAGAGGAGAAAAGAACCGAGATCGAAAAAGCGAGAAACTGGCGAGAAGAAAGTACTGAAAGCTCTTGTCTTGATGAGATATTTCTTCCTGGAATAGTGCCGAGACAAGAAGCTGTGAGACCAAAAGAGGAAAGGGTTTTAGTCGGTCGCTGCGACGGAGTCCGACACTCCCCATGGTCGCCAGAATGGCCCATCACCAAATGAATACTTAAACACCAATGACCATGGGAGTGCATAGATAAGCATTTCCTAAACCTCTAAAAAAAAAAGTTTGGGTTAGGTCGGGTTAGTTTGGGTTAGTCTGGGTTAGTGCTATTGGATTAGTTTTGGGGCAATTTGAGATAGTGAACGGACTCTGATTAATTAAGCTTAGAGAGGTAAAGTTACTCTAAGCCAAGAATTTTTTTCTAATGGATTTTCGCTATTTTAATTTTCTTTTTTTTGAAAATTAGATTGATGCATTTGCGGCGAAAAATTTTGATTGTTCTGCGTTGAGAGAGGTATTATAATGTCAAAAATAAAATTAATTTCTTCTTAACGGATTTCCGCTAAACGAAACGACTTGTGATTTAATCGGCAGTGTGCTGAACTGTTCTGGATTAGGTTTTTCTCAAAACTTGAATTTTCGGCCATTTGCAGCTACTTGCCTTGCCTACTTGTATATAGTGCTTTACTTAAATTGTAGCATTTTGTCTCTGGATAGGTAAACGGCCACATTCATTGGCATAGATATTTTAGGTTGACAATGGAAAAAACATAAAAATGTTATCGTCCTTAATGAAGGTTCATCATCATGTAAATGCTAGACACTGCTTGCAACGTCATCGTTCCGAAAAAGTTAGTTGGTCCAATAAATGGCATGGACTGAAATAGTTATTTTTGTTACAAGTACCTAAAATGGAGTTTTTCAGGACGAATCATTGCTGTTTCCGGACGAGGCGTCAGCCAAGTTAGCCCCCATCTTATTTTTCCCTATAACCTTGGTGTCGAAACGGCACGGTTCAAAAGATCATCGGCACGGTAAAGCACACTACTCGAATGTGGGGGGGGGGGGGGCAATTAGTAGAAAATGGACGAAAATTGCAATTTTGAGAAAACCCCAATCCAGCACAGTTCAGCACACTGCCGATTAAATCACAATTCATTTTTGTATGATCTGATTTCCGAAATATTGGGGGGCGTCAAGTTAGCCCCCCATCTTATTTTTCCCTATAACCTTGGTATCGAAACGGAATAGTTCAAAATATCATCGGCACAGTAAAGCACAATTTGAGCACAGTAAGTGGTTACAAATTTTTCAGGAAATTCGAATGCGGGGGGCCAACTTGATGCTTGATGTATCCGATTGGGATATAATTTCGATTTTTATGGTAAGATAAGATTGATAAGTCATCGGCTCCAGTCCTAGAATGCAAATATTTTTTTAAGTTTTTGTTTTGATTTTAGGCTTGCCTTTGGTTAGTTTGGGTTAGTATTTGTTGGCACCCCAAATCTGAAATTATTCTCATTTTGACGAACGAGCTACAATAATATTACATGGTACTTGTCAGTTTGACAGGATTAACATTCTTATTGTTGAACTATGATATAAAATGCGACACGCCCCTTTTTGGTAATTTTTTTGTTTCAGTTTATTTTAGTAACATAAATAAGGATATAATTTTCTCCTATGGTATTATTTACACTTTATTTTAGTTTGAGCCCTGTAAGGTAAAAAGGTATAAATATAAGCATACAGGATAAAAATTATTTCAACCACATTGATGTTCACACCAAAATAAATAAATAAATAATAAAACGTATTTGTCTATGATATCAGCTCGGATATCAGTTAGCTTATAAAAAAAATGCAAATGTAGAGCATACCATACATCCTTATAGTAAACAATGAGATTCCAGGTCTTGATAATTTGAGTTTGGAAATAGCCCTTAATCATCTCTTATTTGTTGAATGTATTATAAATTTTTACAATAAAATTTAGAATTTTCTCGCTTTCTTATTTGCCTATCATTATTTTAACTAATGTCATGAAACTATATATTCACTGGTTTATTGAAGACGCGTGTTGAAAACGTTAGTATTTTTTATTTACCTAAAGTAAGATATTTGAATTTGTTAAATCTATATAAAAATCAAAAATAGGGTATTTCATAGTTATGCATTTAGCATTTGAGTTCAAGGTGTTTATCCAGAGGGATACGTCAGCACACCCCTGCATCATATCCTTTACTGTTTATAGAATTGCTTTGAGTACGGCACTGTGGGTTGTAGTATCACGCATAGGACCCAATTCGTGGATAATCATGGTTCGTTTTTTCCTTTTCGCCTGAGGTTACAACCGGCCGACTAAAAGTTCTTTGTCATTGATTTTTTACTTGAAGGTGATGGTTTCAATTTTACCTTGTGGATTGTGGAAAACTTAAAAATAACTGCCTTTTGAAATATTTTTGATAGTTTATAATATGCCTACTTTAGCTCATATAAACAAGACGAATTTGTTAACTATTGGTATTAAACTAAATAAAATAAAATATACATGCTGTTATGTAATTATTCTTAATTTTATAATATACTAGGTACATATATTTTTATTTTTTGTATTGGTAGGAATAAGTAGGAACCGAACCGATCTAATTTAGTGTCCGGTCAGTACTATTACTGCTAATACTGTATTATCTGTAATTAATCTCGACTATAAATAGTATTTCAATTTAGCAAGCAGTTTGATGACTGCATATACTTATAGTTAATAGTATTAGGCGTTGTTTGAGAATTAATTAAGATTTTACGAGGAGTAAACAAAACTTGTTTTACAATCAACGGTCTATATGTTACGGTTAATACGAGAAGTTGGTTAATGCACGAATTAGCTGGCTAAAACGCAAATTAGCCAGATGCCATGATAAACCCAAATGGATATTAATTTCGCGTATTATCCATCATAAACAAACTAACAGAACTAACCCTTGGATAACCCAAACTAACCCTTGGATTAGTTTGGGTTAGTTTTGTAAGTTTGCTTATGTTGGATAATATGCGAAATTGACAAACTTACTCCAGCACAGTTCAGCACACTGCCGATTAAATCACAATTCATTTTTGTATGATCTGATTTCCGAAATAATGGGGGGGGCTGAGCGTCAACCCAGATAGCACACCACATCTCAATGACGTCGTATTTATGTCCATATTATGCCTGAACGTCTGAAGATCTAAACACGACGTCTTTAATACATCTTTCAGAAGACGTCTTACAGTTGATTCAGATGAACGTCTTTAAGACGTTTTTTTAAAGCCTCACGAGCATTTAAAGATCCTTTACACAAATAGTGCACTATGTAAAAATCGACCTCTCCTATTGGTCGATCTATCTCGCATTACGAGATGTCTGCGTGATAAAATCGATTTCTATCAAGAGCTCTTATGGTGTAGAGGTTTAGATCGTTGGGTCTCACCTGAAAAACGCGGGTTCGAACCCCGTTGCTTTTTTTATATTTTTTTAAAGATTATGATTCTAAACAGCTTTTTTTCTTGATTTTGGGTATGTCTTGGGTTAGATTGGGTTAGCACCTGGTTAGTTTCCTTTTCTTGAGCCCCCGTAGCGAGCGAAGCGAGCGGAGGGCCATGCGGATCGACCAATGGGAAAGGCCGATTTTTATATAGTGCACTATTTGTGTAAAGGATCTTATAATGCGCCTCACGAATACTTTGTATTTGTTGATTCTTGACCTTGAACAAACGAAATGGAACGACAACAGTGTAGGTCTACAGTGTTGCCGTTTATAGGTATTTTATCCGAAATTTGGATATTTTGGTAATGTTTGTAGGTGTATTGCAATTATTATTAGTGATGTGTGGCAATTAAAATATCATAAAAACTGTTTCATAGAAATTGCTTTGTGATCTTCATTATACATATAACAAATAATTAAATTTTTATTCGTACGCCTTTCTATTTATACCTAATCGTAATTTTTTATTTCATTTTCAATTTATGCAATAATTTTTCATAAAATCGCTTGATTTGTTTAGTGGGTTCCTCTTTTTTAAACTAGTTTGATCACTTTGCGAGTAAAAGTTGTTATTTTGTCATTAATCAGGAGTCTTTAGGATTTTCATGTGGCAACACTGGTTTTGTGTTGAAGGTTGGAGCGGGCCTGGTAGGTAGGGGTGGGGCCGTGTACAGCATTAGGGCTAACTATAGCACTGCCAAAAAGATGGTCACCCACAATAAACGACTAAAGTGGGCAATTGAGACCTTTACGACTCCTTAGCATGCCGCTGATGAACGTTTTCAGAGCCTCCATCGCACACGGGTATGTCCCGGAGCTTTGGAGGCACAGCAGAGTAGTACATCCCCAAAGCGGGATGGAACGACTACACCGATACGAAATCGTACAGGCCCGTTTGCCTCTTGATGAAGAAACTGGGGAGGCTGGTGGACCAATATCTCAAGGAGTGGTGGCTCTAAAAGCCACTCTGAGCCCGGAACAGCACGCATATCGAACGGGCAGGTCAGTCGTGCTGTCATGGTGCCTGCTTACGAATATTGAAAGAGCGTACTCGCGGATAGGAAGGAGAAATAAGACAGCCGTGTGGTCGATCTACCGATGGATGGAGCGGACAGGGGTGGGTTCGGTCATAACGAGCTGAATCCGTTCCATGCTAACCGGGCGGACGATCGAAGCTAGGCTGAGAGACGAGAGTGCTGGAGTTGAATTATGGCGGGGATGTCAGGGGGATTTTGTCCCCTTCCTGTGGTGGATGAGATCCTATACATCCTGAGAGTAGAGCGGAAATTTGTCAATAATGCTTGGTAAAGTTCGCTTCGTCCGCTCGTGGAAGGCGTGTTTTTTTTAATGACTTTTGGGTAACAATTGGGCGTGGCACCCCCAAAATTTTCCGCATTAGGCAAAATAAACTTCCGAGGATGACATCATATTCAAAATTAGAAAGCTAGTAAGTGAAACGATTAAAACACGTCGGGAAACACGATTTTTCGTAACCCGCTTTATTTTGCAGAAATCCGCTCGTTACGAAAAATAATGCTTGTCCCAACTGGTTGCACAAATAACTATTGTTTGAATGCATTTGTGAAGAAATGTCCGGCTTTTTTTGAATAAAAAATCAGGGCAAGCGTCCTACTGTTACACATTGTCCATCCTTCCTTATTGTGATTTTCTAATTGTGCTAGTGCGCTAAGCACTCTCGCACTGTCTTGGTCCATGTGATGTTGCGTTATTGATCATGCGTAGACTTGGTTCCTGGGATGTCGTAGGTGTTGGGTCCTTGGTGCCGGTTAGTGAAGGAGCGAGTGTTGTTTGTACACATTGTCCATCTTGCAACCCTCCGTTATTTATAGTGATGGGCGATAGTTATTAGGGAGTTATCGTTGCTTACAAAATTCGGTTTCGATTAACGCTAATTGACAACTTTGACATTGGAACCTCGTTTGTCGTATATCGTAACCGCTAAATGACGGTATTGAACGGACGATATGCAAAGCCGTTAACAAAGCGAAAGCATGCGCAGTAGTAGAAAATAAATATAGATCTAACCTTATTTTAATTATTGTCAGAGTCAGAGACTATAAAAAAGAAAAAAAATTTCGTGTACTATGGGTACAAACAATGTTAACTTTAAGCCTAAACATGCTCTGAGATTTCTAAAACACAGTTTTATCCACAATACCGAAACAGAATTTTTGCACTCGACGCGCGTTTCGCTAACGCGAAACTGCGACTGCGACTACACCTTGTAATCATCTCCTGATGAGGCTAACATGGTTAGCGAAACGCGCGTCGAGTGCAAAAATTCTGTTTCGGTATTGTGGATAAAACTCTGTTTTAGTGCATGTTGCCGAAGGTTCCAAACCCCCAACGTAGTATCTGAGAGTTCTTCCAAATTGAAAGCCATATGGATTCCAGCTCTGTTTCCAATAGCGTTTTGCCCATTCCCATGATTAAAGATATTTAATATAAATATATCGTCTAAGTAAGTCACTGTACTGTCACTATCAAATGATTGTAAAACAGCAATGTCCAATAATTCATCCATATTTATCAGTCCTTATTGTTATTCATACTCATTACCAGGATCCATAAAATAATTCTGTGATGATCATACCCGAGTATAACAAACCAATACTCTGATCATACTGTCAATTAACCGCATAGATTGATTAACCGTCAACTGCCCCTTTTTTCAATTGTGTTTTTTGGATCGAAAAGTGAATTTAGAACTGTCAAATAGTGGCTGCGTGTAAGTTAGGGTTATCGGTCGATTTTGATTTGGTTGTCGAAATCTGTCTATTGAGAAAAGCGGTCGGTAATCAGCGTTTCAGATATTGCGCATTATAAGACAAAAAATAAATATACAGAGGAGAGGCCACATATCGCAGTGACACCACGAAATCACTGTCAGATAATTTTGAAGTTAAAATATTAAATAATTAGCAATATCTTCTGGCATGGTTGTAGGTTGTATCTTATCGCTGCCTCTGCTACTGCATATTTTCACTGATCTGTATTTTATACCTCCTAATTCTTCTATCCATTGGGTGGTTTAATGTTTATAATATGGTATTTTATTTAGTGATTTAACGCGTGCTTTAATGCATTACTTGGCCTGTGCAAGGACTTAATTATATTTTGCTAAAAATTAAGCTGATAAATAGGCAGACCATGGAAACAAAAAAAATTATTTGGCTTGTGATGAACAGGGCGCGCGCTTTCGGATTATATTTTCTGGACCTTCGAATTTCTTTTACTTGTACGGTTATGCCAATACTGAAAACTGAAAAAAACGAACATTTTGTAAAAAATAAGAATCATCTTTTATTAACTGTTTCAAAAATTTTGTTCAGTTCTCCATTAAGAATTTTTCCTCCTGTATTTTAAGGTGACTTGTGTATAACCCAAAATAAGTTATTACTCTGCTACTGGTAATACCAACATTTGAGCCAAAATAGGTATTTTTTTTTCTGTTTATTGACTAGTTTGATAATATGTAAACGTATCTTTTACAAAAATGTGGATAAATCTACAAAATGTAGGAGTCTTTTCTGGGCCATTTTTCTAAAAATTTTGCTAAATAAAAATTACCTTTATTAATTATGAATTATTAGCAGAAAAAAAATCTAATTTTGCCAAATTTAGCATTATAAAACCTGAATAAAATTCACTAAATTGAGAAAAGAACAATACCATAATCGCATATCTACATCTACCCCAAACGAAAACTTCAGTCAATAAGATCTGCAAGCCGGAAAATGATAATTTTATCCCAATCTAGATATCCCAATCTAGTTCCCAAAAGTTATAGGTACGCCTAAACACGATAATAACCTTCGTGTAAAATTCTCTATGTAAAATTAAAAAAAAAAACAAATCACTGTAGTGAATAATCATCGTTAAAAATCACAATGATTATCGAATCACTCTAACTCTTTCACTAGTTATTCAAAAATCGCTATAATGCACATCTCTAGTTATTTAGACAGCTATTATTATTGCCCAAGAGCGTACCCAGACCCAGGATCTGAACTAGAGTGGGTCAGACCAATAAAAAAGCACAATAGTTTTTCTCTTCTTTTTATTAGTTATTAATAACCACATTCTATTCTGGGGTCTAGGGGGGAGAGGCCCCTGCCCCTCGCTGGGTATGCCCTCGTTATTGCTTTCGTCTTAATAGCAAGCTATTATTTCTGTATGATCTCCCCTTTAAATAATGTTATTTTTAAATTAAGATAAAACCTGTTAGAACCAGGCTTAAAAATCCCATGAATTCCAAATCCAGAATTCTGTTACGACAAAGCGCATATTTTTGGGATCAAAATGGAAATATTCTATATAAAAATGATATATATTTTTTTTCAAGATGCAACTGCGTACCCTATTGCGATTATATTTTATAATTTATTGAGCACAGTACAAGCACAATGTGTTTATTTTGTCAGCTGCATTCTTATCTTAGGGTTCTAGAGTTTCTTGCCGTGCTATATTTAAATTCAGAAATTTTGCTGACACTTCCTTGAAAACCCAAGTAATTTTACCGACAAGGGCGATATGATTTAGCAGACAAAACAAAACCATTAGTAACGGTAACGGTTAGTCAAGAATGAGAATGCAGCGCAGCAGCTTTGCTTTATGCTGAGAGTTGTGGTTTCTAAAACCCCTCCAGGTCCGTACTTTAAGACTAGTATAATAATTATTGAGGCTCATACTCATCACCAAACGTGGCTGTGGCTGAGGGTACATTAAGGCTGCCAAGTTTTGAAACGGCGTCATACCACATTTATTTTGGCAAATCTACGAATATGTTTGTCTGAATCTACTAAAGATATTTAAGAAAATACCAGAAAAGTCTATGCGGCAGACCATCAACATGAGTAAAATGTAGCAAATTGGGTTAAAAGCATGAAACTTTGCAGACTTGTTTTTTAGACTATTTTAAGTGATTTCACCAGCAGCACCACAAATTTCACCCTTTAGGATTGTGGTTTAACCCTTTTTTACTTTTAAATGGTTTAAATTTCTAAAAATGTCTATGTCATGATATTATTTCAATATTGGTGTCATTTCAGACTAATTCGAATATGAGGAGTTAAAAAAAAAACATCTTCATATGACCTACCGGGAGGGTTCTATTGCTGTCATATTTGGCATAAGTGTCAAAAATATCGTTTTTTCTGTGACGGGAAAAACGTTTGACATTTTATCTCTGTTGCCAAGTAACAAAATATCCCTTTTTATGAAATTACTTTTTCCCCGGGAAAAAAAGTGACTTTTTTCCAGGCTATACGTACATATACACATAAATCAAATCACAGATTGACATATATTTCAAAGGTTTCCTTAGCAACGCAGGTCTATTGTCACAGCTTACCAGTTTAAAAATTCAAATTTCACATCGATAATTTTCTGACTCTAATGTATTGTAGTAATATGTTTTTTCAATATTAAATCGTCGTTTTTCCTGTCACCGAAAAAAATAGTGTATTATACACGGGAAAAATATTAGATTTTAGCTCTCGGTTTTTTGTCTCCCTCCGCTTCGCGTTGGGAGGCAACACAACCTCGAGCTATAATCTAATACTTTTTCCCTTGTATAATAAATATCTATTTTCTTCAAACGTCAGTAAATCCGTCATTACTCGACTGTGTAGGTGGTCGTGAAGATTCATTTTTCCTCCGCCGGAGCTTTACTTGTCACTTTACCGCCGGCGGAGTGAAAAGTGTTATCATAGCAACAAACAACAAACAAACAACAAAACAAGCGTCAACAACTCAAGATTTATTAAAATATCTTTTGCCTTTTGGATAACTTCAGGCGGTGTGCACTGCATTTCTAAAAATCACTAGTTTAGGAACAAATTGGTTATTCATTATAATCGAACTTACTCAATAACTGCTATCAATACGGAACTAAAACGCAATCGGAGACGCAATTTTCAAAAAATAATTATCGTTGATAGTGTCCACTGACAGCTTTATGTTACATTACTATAGCAAAAACAATCTGTGCCTATTCACCGACACCGGTCTAAGCCGCCTTGCGAACACACTTATCTTTAATAATAATTATTATTACTATTAAAAAGAGATATTTTTGCATTAATTTGTCGACATTTGAAGAAAAACAGAATATTTTATTTGGAGGAAAAGTTACTTTTCATGGCTTGCTCTCTATTACCACCGTTCGGCTGTTAAACACGAGCGCGCCATAAAAAGTATCACTTTTCCTCTATATAAAATAATATACTATTTTCTATTCGACAGATGCGTGGCGGACTAAACGCGGATGTGACTATTATACTTGAAAATCTAATTATAGTCAAAAGCGGTCTTATCGTGCGGGTCCAAAGGTCACATTTTTCATTAAATGTCATTCCTTTGACAGATTTTACACGCAAAATCTGCCACGAATGAAGTTTTCACTGAAAATTGTGACGTTTGGACCTGCATGATAAGATCGCTTTTGACTATACCAGCAAACCTCCAAATCCTGAAAAATGTGATGGTATTATCCTCGATGGTGCCGCATTTGTCCACATGGTTAAACCACGCCCAAGTGTCAAGTCGTTTCAGGATTATGTCAATCTGCATATAAAATCGCATATCAACATAATCATGGAAACTCATGAATCGTAACGTGTTAATTTTGTATGCGACTTATACCACTCCAATAGCATAAAAATACCACAAGGAAAAACCGTGGATCTGGATTAAGAAAACAAGACCTACCTACCCACAAAAGGTAAAATTCTATCATAATTTATAGCTTTATATTATTAACGATATATTTTACAGGTTCATTACCAACTAATTAGGAGGAATATCTGCGGAACAATTCCAATATACAAGATCTTTTCAACGTTTTGGCGGAAAGTACTATTGCGCATTGTAACTCCTATCACGTGGTAAGAAATGTGGGTGAGAGCTGCAGGTCGTCAACTTGCAGTTCACCAGCTTAGAGGGTGTATCCCACAGCTTATTCAATACCAGCTAGTCATCTGTCGTCGGCTTTTTTTGTGGGCCTAACGACGTTAGGTCGAGATTCGTGTAAAAACTGTGACTACAATTGTTTGAGCACTTTATTGCGGTACAGCGACTATATGCACACATTATTTCCACTTTCAACGCACAGAACACGCTTTGGTGACTAAATGTACTAAATACGCTCCTGTAAATCGCCAGAAATTCTCTGACAGTACCGACCTCAACTGCATGCTGAGCCGCATTTAAAGATCCTTTACACAAATAGTGCACTATGTAAAAATCGACCTCTCCTATTGGTCGATCCATCTCGTATTACGATATGTCTGCGTGATGCAATCGGTTTCTATCAAGAGCTCTCGTGGTGTAGAGGTTTAGATCGTTGGGTCTCACCTGGAAAACGCGGGTTCGAACCCCGTTGCTTTTTTTTTTTTTAAAGATTATGTTTCCAAACAGCTTTCTTTCTTAATTCTGAGTATGTCTTGGGTTAGATTGAGGCCATGTGGATCGACCAATGGGAAAGGTCGATTTTTATATAGTGCACTATTTGTGTAAAGGATCTTATAATGCTGCTGAGCCGGTAAATGCTAAATGCGTGGCAGGCTATGCGCGAACCCTTCATTTCAAGCGGAGATAAATAGCTGGTTTTAAATAAGCTGTGGTGTATCCTCTGTTCAAATAAGGAGGACGCGGATGGGGAATAATTATGCACGATTGCACGTTAAGGATATGTTACTGAACGAAGCAAAATCAGTGCTTATTCGTTGTGACGCTGATATTTCGATTTTGGCCATATCTTTATGCTAAATTGAAACGCCCAGGCCTGGAAATTCGTATTACTTCTGTCATCAAATGGGAAACTGGGAAACGATCGGCGTGGAAAGCTTGGACTGAAGAATCGACATCCGCATTTCGTGCAATATGTATCCACTGCGATGAGTTAGGAGACAATGTTCATGTGGGTGAGAGCACTCTAAAAATATGTGGTACACCTTTTTAGTCTAATGAGCTAAATAAGGCCAGGAAACATTTATTTGCGACCGACCACCTGCAGCTCTTCAGGAGCACACCATTAACGGCAGCTTAACAGGTGGGCCACGTTTGGGGTAGAGCGGATCAAATACACCAATACGGTATCCCTGAACCAAGTAGCTGGACATATAGAGATGATGAAGGCAAATGGTTACCATGTTAGAGGCACGCAGATCACTTGATACATGTAGGTGCAACACGCCATGTGACACAATGCGTTGCTCCTGCAAGCCCTGCACGCTTGCCTGCAAGAAGTGTAAAGAGGAATGCAGTAATAAGAGGTAAACTATTCGCTCAAAACGACTTATCCTATTATACAAAACAATTTTTCTTTGTTGCAGCTCCAGATATCAATGAATTATCAGCCTAGGAAGGCAGTTTATTTTAGATGTTATTTTTTTCTGTCTGACCCAGAATATTCATTAAACAGCATTTATTAAAATAAGTAGATGTAGATTTTCTTTATGGCAGTGGCACACATACTAAAGGGAGATCCAAAGACATTTAACCTGAAGAGACGGGACAAATGGTTCTTTGTTTTCCCCCAACATTGAGGCACATTCTACGGTCGATAGATGTAGCGTTGCCAAATTTTAAGTTTACGAGTTACTGTACATACTTTTTTCATATTAAATTATAACACTAAATACTTATTTTCCCCATTTTTGATTCATCATAAACCGGTTCTTACATGTCAATCTAGCAATGCCGCTTCCCTTGGTTCCGCCTTGTTTTACCCCCAAAATATTTATAGTATGCACGTAGTAAAGTAACTGCACCAATAGATTGACAGCATTGAAGGTCGACGACCGACGGCTCTTCCCCATTCGATAAGTATACTAACTTGGTAACGTTTCAAAACCAGTGAAGGCACTGCTGTAAATATGTTTATCTACTTTAATTATATTATATACCTACCTAATACGGGTACTTATTAATACAGTAGCTTTATAGAAATACCCTAACAATTTACTGGTTTAGCAAATCTAAATAAACCAATTACAATTGCCAATACTCTAGATTTAATCTTTTTTTCTAGATATACCAGTTTATTTAGGAGATTTTTTTCAGGGATAGTAGCATTTATAATGAACTGGAAATATATTTTTAATAGGTATTTAATAGAAGAAAATAGTTATTAAGCTACTTTTTGAATATGTGATTAACCAGATATTTGTATGTTTTTAAAGAAAATTTGTATGCTTTAGTTCCTTTTTATTTGTCTCAAAAATAATGATAAGCAATTTATTTTTAGGCTAGCAGTGGTATGATTTAATTTTTCGTTTAACCATTGAGAGCAGAAAAACCCTATGAATGTGTCACAAAAACGTTTAAATCGGGATAAAATTGCGTATTTTTGGTATCTCATAAATTTCGTGTTCAAATTTGAAATTATTCAGGAAATAAGTTCTCGGAAATTTTATTTCATTATTAGCTGCTGAATAGTATATTATGCAATGACCATTCATTGCAAATGTAAGTTGAATATACTTTTTTCTACGACTGCCCTGAAAATAGACAAAAATGCACTAACAACTGCTCTTGAAAACTGGACATTTCAAACATCCTGTGAAAAGTTTACTTTGCACACGGCGTGTGCAAAGTATACTTTTCACACGCTTATTCGGGTATTTAGATTAAAGGGCTTCGTCTCCGTTTTAGAGCTTCGCCCTCAAAGGTCCCATTACCAGATCTCTAAAAAAGGGGGCCCAATGATAGGGCTTCACCCCTCGGGAGCCCCATTTTGCAAAACTGTAGAAAATGGAACTCTTATACCAGAGGCCCACTTTTAAGACTTGGGGCCCCATTTTAGGGCTTCGCCCCTGGGGGCTCCATTGCTAAATCTGTAAAAAATGGGACTCCCGAACCATAGGCCCCATTCTAGGGTTTCGCCCCCCTGGGGCCCCATTTTAGGGGTTCGCCCTCGGAGCCTCTTTTTCAAAATATTGGAAAATAGGGACCCCACACTAGCGAGAATCTCTTACTCACGTAGCTTCTTTCATTAGGAATAAAATTTTCTGATAAATCAATAATAAAAATGTTTCCCATATAACATGTAATTTTCTACCACACTCCTAGTGGGGTATGTAGCAGTCGTAGAAAAAGTATAGTGTGCTACACGTGCTGAAAAGACTTTTTTCTACTTGCGTGAGGAAAAGTTCATTTTTCCGCACTCAATTTAGTTTAGAAAGTGCCACTTTTCCGCACTAGTGCGGAAAAGTACTTTTCCGCACTACTTTTCCGCACTAGTGCGGAAAAGTAACAATATCAAAAAAAGTATACAAATTTGTCACACAGTAACTTCTATATTGATAATACCAAATTTAGGGGAACACGTCATGTTCGTTATAACAAAGCGGAAAACTAGTTATACTTATTAAAGAATTATTATACAAAAGAAATATAGCTACAAATTTGGGACACCCAGTATCATAAATATCAATAACTGCTATTAAATTGTTATTGTTTTATGCTTCTTAAATAAAATCTTGTCTAAAAAATCTATGTTTCTCAAGCGAATAAAAATAACTATTCTATTTGCCCAAATAAAACAAAATAGACGGTTCAATTTTTGATTTGGTGCTTGTAGAAAAAATTTTGTTCCTAACTCATGCGGAAAGTCTCTGTTCCTCACTCGACTGCTTGCCGAACTCCGCTGCGCGTCGTTCGGCAAACTGCAATCGCGTGCGGAAAAGTATGACTTTCCGCACTAGTTAGGAAAATAACTATTTACACTCATGACACTTTATGACACTCGCTTACGGCTCGTGTCACCAAACTGTCTCATTCGTGTGAAAAGTCTTATTTTCAGCACTTGTTGCACAATGTACTATCTCTATTTTGGTGTCATAAAGAAGTCTTTCCGATACGCAAAGTTGTGTCGAAAAGAAGCTCTTTTTGATGACTGGTTGCTATGATATTAACAAAATTGTGCAATGTCAAAGCTCACTAGCAAAAATTTCGACACCGTTTTGAATGGGATTCCTAATAATACAGACGTCAAAAGTGACAAGATGGCCGTCCAACTTTTGATCGCGACTTGAATAAATAAATGTTCTTCATTAAAAAACGTGCAAAATAGCACTCTTCGCCCAGTTTTGTTTGGTTTCAAATGGACGTTTTAAAGCCTGAATTTGTGCGACGCGACGCGACGTGAAGCTTTTTTATATTTCGTGAGTGATTTCCTATAAATATTTTTTATAAACTTTATATCAAAGTAACGATGGTCTTGCGGTGTGAGGTATGCAAAATCTCCAGCTATTATCATCCGAACCTGAGTTTCCACAAGTAAGTAAAAGTAAATGAAACACAGTAGTACAGTGGGCACCATTTTGTGATGTGATTAATTAATATTTTATAATACTTACCTATGTATGTGATATTAATGGATAATCTGATATGTTTGCAGTCATTTACCAACCTCTATTAAATCATTTTTGAAATGAATACTTCTTTAGTTTCATCGCAGTGGTTTTGCAAGGACAAGGAAAAATTTCGTGACACAGCAAAATAAGTAACTAACCTTCAGAACCCATATCTAACCCAAACTAACTCAATCTAACCCACACACTATAAATAAAACATAAATATATTTTAAATAATGCACTCGAATAAATACAATCATTTCAAATTAAACGTATTTACTTTATTGAAATTATTATTCTGATGGACTCACATTTTCAAAGTCTACGTCTATGAACTGTCCTTGCTTTCGTTCAGGCGGGGGCGGGCAATACTACATTTAGTAGTGGGGACGAAGTTTGACAAAAGTTTGTACACCATACATAAAAATATAAGGAGGCGGGACAATCGTTTTGTTGATATTTTTGCAAGATTTCGGATTTTTATGAATGAGTTGTCGGGTCTCTTTAGGTTAAATGTTTTTGGGGAGATCCTATGGCGCTCGACGAGCGGTGTGTGCGGTGCGAAGATGTTGGTTGACACGGTTCTTGAATAGTTGTAGGTTGTAATTAGGGGGGAAACAGATGTCCTGGGAGTAAGTTCCACAGGGATGCAGTACGCCAGACAAAGGAGTTCTCGTAAAGCGACGTTCTAGATGTTTCCAGATGACCGTCTCGCGAGAGCTTTACTTTGGCTGCCGTCAAGGTAAAAGCGTCTCAGACGCCATCTAGTGTAGGTGACGTTGACTCGAGCGAATTCATTCGATGTCTTCAATTTGCAGCATGAGCCGTCGTGGTCTAGAGGTTTAGATGGTTAGGTCTCAATTCTGTGGCTATCGGCGGCGGCTCGGGTTCAAACCACGTTGCTTTTTTATTTTTTACGGTTAAGTTTCTAAACAGTTTTTTCTTGATTTTGGGTATGTCTTGGTTGGGTTAGTTTTGGTTAGCAAACAGTGTTTTTCTTGATTTTGGGTATATCTTGGGTTACGTTTGGTTTAGCACCTGGTTAGATTCTTTTACTTGAGCCCCCGTAGCGAGCGGTAGCGAGCGGAGGGCCATGCGAAAAGTGAAATATTACTTATTGTAATATATGTACAGCAGCTTGCATGTGTTTCCGCGAATACATTCACAAAGAATTTGATTGTATGTAACCGCATTTGTAACTTGTAACATTCGACCTTTCAAGTGAAGAATATACAGGGGGCAATGGTATTTCCATTAGAACTTAGAGTCTGTTTTCTCAATGATTCCCTCAACTATTTTTCCTTATTATATTATTCTAGGAACTGTGACGGAGCAAGAAATGGTACCGGCTAAAATAACTAGAAAGTGTGCCTAAAACTTCACGACACAGCTTGTTAAGAAAACATGACACATCTTCTATGAAACCAAGAAAAGGACGATAACGGAAATCACAAAAGATACGTTTATTTGAAGAAATGATCGGTCATATTTTTTGCTGAGATAAATTAAAATAAAATGTGAAAAATAAATTTTATTTTTTACTCCAAATAAAACACCAAATAAGCAATGAATGTCAATAACAAATATATATGTTTTAAACGAATAACCTACATCAAATACACATTTTTCGAACTGTAACATAACATTATGATATATTTTAAACACATAGTTATTTGAAGAAAAACTATATATAACGAATCTCAATAGCAAATACATATTTTTTAAACGAATAACCTACACCAAATACACATTTTTCAAACTGATACATAACATTATGATACATTTTAAACACGTAGGTATTTCGAACAAAAACTAAACGATCAAAATATTCAATAACACTAAATATCTTGGTTAGAAATAAAATAAATGTGTAAATAGAAAAAAAAAGCGTGTGTACCATGTGCGTATATCAGAAGTGAAACTTAAACGCCCTAGCCTCGGATTTGGTTTAACAAAAAGGGAAGGCCTAAATGAAAAAAAAAACTATTGTTCATAAAAGTTTCGCTTATGTCTTGACAAGGTAATAGCACAGAAGAATAAACAATCAGAATCCCATTTCTAATATTATTCGTCAGTACGCGCAACCACGACGCGCATCGTAAGTCGGCCATTTTTTGTGGGGAATCAGAGTCGCACGACCATCACTTTAAGTTTATTATTACATTTGACCAGAGCCTGCGTGTTTTGTATTTTGACATTACGTTCTGCTAGGTGCTAGATTTTTGTTTTTATTTGGTTTTGTGTGTTTGGGTTAAAAGTATTTTGAGAATATTTGGATGAAATGAACAACAGAAGAGGAAAACATGTTTGCTGTGTACCGAACTGTGAACATAAATCGTATAACCGCAATCTCACTTTCTTTTTTTCCCGAAAGAAAGACAAAGGTAGGTAACTTATAAAAACAAATCTATATTTTTTTCGATACCTATTATATGTAAGTGGGCGTTACAATTTGTATTGTTTGGTGCCTTGCTACATATCGTATTAATATATTATTTTCTTCATGAATTTCTTGACAAAATTAACTGTTTTAGATTCATTACCTTTTTTCGTGTTCATGGTTGGCATTGTTGGACATATTCATATAAGTTCAAAAGGGCATGGGGCAATGTTAAATTTTTGTATTCAATACCTTATACAATCGCTACTTTTAATTTATTTTTTCTATTTTGGTATCATAAAGAAGTATTTTCGATATGCAAAGTAGTGTCGAAAAGAAGCTCTTTTCGACACTACTTTTGTTGACTGGTTGCTATGATATTAACAAAATTGTTCAACGTCAATGCTCACTAACAAAAATTTCGACACCGTTTTGAATGGGATTCCTAATAATACAGACGTCAAAAGTGACAAGATGGCCGTCCAACTTTTGATCGCCACTTGAACAAATTAATGTTTTTCATTAAAAAACGTGCAAAATAGAAAAAATAGTATAAAATACACCTTTTAAAAGACATTTAGCGCACTCGCACGTTAGGAAACTACCCGCAAGCGGGTCGTTTCCTAATTTCGTGCTCCTGCGATAAAATATGGTCTTTTAAAACTAGTATCTTAATATACTATTTTCTATTTTGGTATCATAAAGAAGTCTTCGATACGCAAAGTAGTGTCGAAAAGAAGCTCTTTTTTGACACTACTTTTGTTGACTGGTTGCTATGATATTAACAAAATTGTTCAATGTCAAGGCTCACTAGCAAAAATTTCGACTCCGTTTTGAATGGGATTCCTAATAATACAGACGTCAAAATTGGCATGATGGCCGTCCAACTTCTGATCGTGACTTGAATAAATTAATGTTTTTCATTAAAAAACGTGCAAAATAGAAAAAAATAGTATCAAATACACGTTTTAAAAGACATTTAGCGCACTCGCACGCTAGGAAACTCCCCGCAAGCGGGTCGTTTCCTAATTTCGTGTTCGTGCGATAAAATATGGTCTTTTAAAACTAGTATCTTAATATACTATTTTCTTCAAACGTCAGTAAATCCGTCATTACTTGACTGTGTAGGCGGCCGTGAAGTTTCATTTTTCCTCCGCCGGAGCTTTACTTTTCACTTTTCCGCCGGCGGAGGTAAAAGTGTTACCATAGCAACATAGATACAAACAAACAACAAAGCAAGCGTCAACAACTCCAGAATTTTTAAACTAAAATTTGTATTTATCACTCAATTTGTGCACTGCATTTCTAAAAATCACTAATTTAGGAACAAATTGGTTATTAACTTAATCGAACTTACTCAATAACAAACTGCTTATCAATACGGAATTAAAACGCAATCGGAGACGCCATTTTAAAAAAATAATTATTGTTGACAGTGTCAACTGACAGCTTTATGTTACATTACTATAGCAACGACCTGTGCCTATTCACCGATCGCGGTCTAAGCCGCCTTGCAAACCAACTTATCTTTGATAATAATAATTATTATTACTATTAAAAAGAGATATTTTTGCATTGATTTGTCGACATTTGAAGAAAAAACAGTATATTTTATGTGGAGGAAAAGTTACTTTTCCTCCATATAAAATAATATACTATTTTCTATTTTGCGTTCAAAATGATTCCATTTCGACAAGGAAAGAAGTCTCTTGTTGCTATGTTATTGGCAAAATTGTCATATGTCAAGGCCCACTAGCAAAAAGTTCGACACCGCTTTCAATGGGATTTCTAGTAATAAAGACGTCAAAAATGACACGATGGCCGCTCAAGTGCTGATCAAGAATAGAATAAATTAATGTTTTCATTTATGGTTTGTAAAATAGAAATAATAGTCTAAATAACACGATTTAAAAGACATTTTGTGTTCGTGCGAAAATAATATGGTCTTTTAAAACTACTATCTTAATAATATACTATTTAAATGCAATACGGAGAACATACTACCTTTTTAAACGTAAATAATATTATATAGAAACTATTTTGTTGTTATCTAATGTTATCTAATACATATAGAAAATACAAACTACTTAAACAATTTTATAATTTTTTATAACTTTTTTGCGTCCATTATGTTTGGTTTATATTAGCAGCAACATATCTATAAATATTATATACAAACCCCATAGTATCACACATACATAATAAATAATCAAAATATTGCGAATACCCACCTGTTTACGAAATTTGGAAAAGGCGTAATACGGACCTGGAATTTCCCTTTTAAAAATGGCCGACGCTAAAGGAATATGTCTGAAAGATATCAAAGATGCCGCCTTTGAGAGAATATTCTGATTGTTTATTCTTCTGTAGTAATAGAGCGAACCCCATATTTTTATCTTGTAAACTAACAACGATATCACAATAATTAAACGCCCTAGCCTTAAACATATTTTAACGGATTTGGTTAAAAAGTAGTTTTTTTTAAATATATCACTCAATTAACAAAAAGGAAAAGCCTAAATGAAAAAAACTATTCTTCATAGAAGTATCGCTTATATCTTAACAATGTAATAGAGCAAATCCCACAGTTTTTGCTTGTAAATTAACAAATATCGTGACCGTTTTTCGATCCCTGCCAGCTCGTGTCGTTCGTGGTGTATCGCTCGCCGTGTGTCGCGACCTTCAAATTTTACTCCCGGCGCGCGTTAAGAAGTTTCACTTCAAAAATAATAAACAAAAATTTAAAATGGATAACCTCTGTGTCCCCTGCTCTGCACCAGGTTCAGCAGGCAGTACAGGGTACAGGTATAAACCAAACTTAATTTTATAGAGATTCGACGTAATCACTGTAACGACGCGACGGACGTTGGTATGCATGCTCCGACTTATTATCAAAAAAAATAAAAAATTAAATTGGTCTCGCTTTTTTAACAGACTTGCGACAACTTTCAAAACAAAACGTCAGGTTATGTCAGATACAATGTCTCTGCTTTCTCTGGTTATGTTATATTTTTTCGATAGGTTAGAAAACGTTCTAGAACATCAAAGCTCATATTAGCTTGATTCTAAGATACTGTCTTTGTTCATTTTGTAATAATCCCACACAAATGACAGAGATGACTAAAACGTGAGTGTCTTCTTATAAATATGAATAGTTCGCATAAAAGCCACGATACGCTATGCGTTACAGGAACATGTTGCTCTATATCTCCTTCTAATAGGCGCAAAACCTTCACTCCAGCTTAGATGGTACTGAGAGTGAATAATCTCAAATTGAAAGAAAAATTTTAAGTTTGAGAATTTTCAATTAGAAATTCAACGAATTTACGTATGTCGATACGTAGGCTAGAATGAGTTGTCGCCGAGCGTACAAATTAGGCCCTAGCTCAAATGTCAGAGAGTAGGGGTGGGTTTTATTTATAAGCGAGATATACCCCAAAGCTGAAATATGGAACTCGTTTTAGTTTAAGCTTCGCGACAAAATAAAAAGATAACCAAAAATTTGTTATTTTTTTTCTATCAAGAAAACCGATCAATAAAACAACAAAAATAAATTAGAAAATTAGATCAGATTTAAATGCCGGAAATTTATCAGTATTAATAATGGAAAAATAATTACTCAAAAATTTATCAAAAAGCGGAGTCGGTAAGCAAATACGCAAATATTAACCGAAAAAACTAAAGTAAATGATAAACAAATACTCAAATATTAATAAAAAAAAACTAGTCAGTGATAAACAAATAATCAAATGTTAATCAAAAGTAAATCCAGAACGTTTCAATTATTGAGCGCAAGTAATAAACAAATCAGATACTTACTTTAACGGCCATCTCCTCCGGAACATTGAAATTAAATGCTAATCAAATAAAACAGGTAGATAGACAAACAAAGAATTGGTTCATTGCGGTTAAATGAAATATATCATGGCTGATCTAGAGAAAGATATGAGTAATTCTAGCAGATTAATTTATGGTAACAACTGTATTTCGACCAGAAATTGTAGGCTTTACTCGGTTACTTGATGAAATAAATCACACGCTTAATCTAAACAAACGCCGAAATATTCAATCGTAATTTATGATGAACGCGTTGAGCATTAATAAAAAAAAATGTCAATAAAATTTGAACGAAGGCCAGTTGGTTCTCGATCAAACGAATTTAACTGAATTTTAGAATTCGATTAAATAAAATCAGGCTTCTAAAGCTAGACAAAATAGGCCCAATATTCGAACTTCAATTAAAAGAAATAACAATAAAATAAATGTTACCTTAGTTAAGGGGAAAAAGTTAATTTTTGTTCGAAAACAAAGCAAAAAAAATAATAGTTAGAGTTCGTCACAAAATATATATAAAAGAAAATAGAAATTTTTCACTTGGCCGATGAGTAGCTTCTCAGGCACCTTCCAGAAAAGAACTGCTCACGGTAGGAAGAGACTTCCTTGACAGGCGAAGGGCAGCCAGACTCTATAGGTACCTAGTATATAGTTAGACAGGCGTAGCCATGGAAAACCCTGTCGTTAGCGGTGCTCGACAATAGCAATATCAGTCGATAGCAATGCTCGACGGACGGTAGAAGTAGACCTGTCGATAGAAGTAGACCCCATGGTAGGACCCTGTGAAACAACACATATTCAGGATTCCACACGTAACATCTTAATTGAAGAGCATTATAACTCGGTAATCAACATGAACCATCAAGGAAAAAGAGAAATCAAAATTAAAAAAAAATTAAAATTACCTGTGTGAGGGGTAGCCGGTTGCTTATCGCTAAATAGCCTTACAGTTGTGCGAGAAGGCCTCTGTAAGAGATTAAAAATCGAATTAAAACTCCGCCCACGTGCGTCACAATGATGAAATGATGGCGTTCACAGAAAGACAAAAAATGCAAAAAGACCAACTCACCTCACTAAAGCAGCATTCAAATGCCACAAAGGGCAGTTTCAGACACCAACACTTAATAAAAGATAAGGCATATAATATATGGACTGAAACTATTAAAAAGGCCCGGTTGGTGAATCCCATAAAAGGTAAAACCAAAAATTGATTCCAATCGGCACCCAAGAAACTGCCTGATTCACAGAAAGGTCGACATAGAGAGACGCCAGTAAATCGAAAACTCAAGGAACAGAGAATCCCCACTTCGAAAATCTCGCTCCACCAATGAATGCATGGCCTGACAAGTCACATGTTCCTCTCAATAATTCAAGGAATTTAGACAATGGAAACCTGGGATTTCAATGTATCGGCATCTACCAAAAAAAAACTACTCAGAGTAGCCAAAGGGGCATTGTCATTAAACCACTCCATCTAAATGTCTTAATTTGTTCCATATGCAATAAGGCAATTAAGTAACTGCGCGCGATGCCCAACTCGACGCCCAATCAAAAAATAGTACGCGCTAAACTTATACCGCCCATCAGTTGCCCGCGACGACAAGGGTTTCTGGCGACATAGCTAGATTTACGGTTTCATAGCTTTTAGGAACCGGAAACATTAAAAAGAAACAAGACTTTACTCTCGGGCCCTTACGCGCCAAGTTCAATTCGTCCAAAATTGAAATTCGTTTAGCGACGCAAATTTTATTTTCCATTGAATTGGACTAAAGCAACGTCGAGCTAAGCCGGACGGAATCTACGAGGGATTTTCGCCAATAAATATAATTCCGCTTGAAGCTTTAGGAACGGTGACGAATTTTAATGTTATTTACGCTTCGATATACGATAGCCAAATGGGTCCGTGACAAACATTATACTTGCGCGTATCAACCTTTCTGATAGTCTTCTTTTTTTTTCTTTGTCTATGGTGACTGATTTACAGGCGTTGCCAGGGGCGGGATGAGGCGGGCCAAATTCTGGGAACATCTGCCGTGAAAGTGTCTGTAAAACAGGGACATCTCGGCCACATGTCTGCGGTGTTCCAGACTATCCAGATTCCGGGTCAACTCCGGATCGCCGACAAGACGCACATGGAATTCAGCAGCTTTAGGGTGTGCTTTGGCGCGGCACCCCAGATGTGTGAGCAATATTCTAAGCACGGTCTTATTTGCGCTTTGTATACAGTTTTTTGTTGCGAAATAGCGCACCAAGCTTCTGGGAGGCTGATTTTGCGATGTTAGCAACGTGGTCATGCCAGGACATATTGCTGCACTAACCCAGTAGCGCGATTTGCGAGGATGAAGAAATGGTCGATCCTGCCATAATGATGTCTGGGCCTGCCGTATTGGCAGTCTTGGTAAACGTGTTCAAGAAGCCACGCTGCTTCGGTCTTAGCTGCATTGAACTGGACCAAATATCATCTGGGGGCATCATCAAGAATGATATATTCTTACTCTGAGGTCTATATCATCATATTATTTCAACATTGAAATCATTTTAGACTAATTCGAATACTAGATATTCAAAAAAATATATCCCATTTTTATAGGACCCACCGGTAGGGCTCTATATTGCTGTCATGTTTGACATAAGTGTCAAAAATATCGTTTTTTTTTTAAATTAAGACCTATCTAAACAAAAATTATGGCGGAATGGATGAGTTTAATAGAAGAACAATAGATAAAATTCATTTAAAATATGCAAATTAATTCGAATAGTACAATTTCACACTAAGACATAGACATTAAAATATGTCAACCCTCTAAAAATTGAATAGCGGTTTAAAAACCATTCTAAGGAATTCAAATTTAGGTGTTTCATGTGAAAGCACCCAAAATATCCTACTACGCAATTATGCCATGCTTTTAACCGAATTTGCTACCTTTTTTTGGGAATCGCATAGAAATCTTCTGAATATTCCATATATATTTTATTACGTAATAGAAATTAAAATAAAGGAAAATAGAAAAAAAA
>MU188980.1:0-22275 GCA_016904865.1 Pissodes strobi | reverse complement strand
ATTTGATTTGTTGTGCTCCCAGTGTAAGCTCAGCTATATCAGTCTTAGAACACAAAATAATCAATCTACTCTATAATTTATATCATTTTGTATATTATGTGTATAGCAGCCTGTATGCTGTATGCAAGATACAAGGATACATGTGGTTTGTTGCACAATCAGTTGATCAATTGAATGAAGCATTGGATAAGGTTCTTCTTACAAAAAGAAAAACAAAAACTGATCAATATATACTCAGAAATTGCCATAAACAATAGGATATTCATCTTCGATCAGCTTATTGTGCAACATTATGACCTGATTTAGAGATTATCAAGAGAATGAGTTTTAGCTCCGAAGATTATTAATTACTTCATCGGCTGCTTATTTTATTTATTTATCTATTTCCATGTTACTTTTATGTTTCAGTTTTAGTGACAATATAATTAGGTATTATACTTTTATGTGAAATGTTGACGAGTTAATTTAATTTGATAATATCACAGCCTCAGTTGAATCTTATAATTTTCTATAAGGAATTATGACATTTAACAAAAATAGTGGCAGAAAATTCTTTTGCCATTTTTTTCTTCAATGCCCTTTTTCTAAGCCTTTTTCTTAATGCCATTTTAAAATGTGTTTTTATTTATTTACAGCGTCTCTACATATGCAATATTTCTCACCATTTCCTAAACGGCATATTTGGAAACTCATTAATAATAATCCTATTACTTCAATAAACAGAACGGAGCCAACGAAATGCATTCTATAAACTCAAGTCATGAAAGCAATTTAAGCAATAATTTAGTTGGCATTAATTTTATAAGAGCAAAACAGTAAAAATCAGCTGCCAAAACTGACTTTTCCAAACTGCCAAAATTACCTTTGGAATCCATTGTCAGCAATCAAAATCCGTAAACACTTACGGATTTTGGTCAGCAATTTGGAATTTAAAGAGCTCCTTAGTAGTTTGGGTTGATGTCACTTCAAAACAATTAGTAAGTATAGTAACAATGTCTAAGGTTTTAATCGGCAGTCAATATTTAACTATACAAGGTTGCATTATCAAACCAAATTAGCTTTATCTATAAGCTTTTACTTTAAATTTCAAAATTTTATAATAGTTTTATTTTCAGAATAAAATTTGTACACGATGTGTAAGGGGCCATTAAAATCACAAACTTAATTATTTTTTTTTTCAAAATCCTTTTTTACCTGTTAAATGGTAAGAATTCTGTTTTTTTTTTAATTTCATATTCTTCATAACTAATGAAGAAAATTATTTTTAAAATGAGTCATTTTCTGCCTTGCTCTTTTTTGTGTTGATAAACTCAGCATATTTAAAAAAAGAACGTTGCTATGCAATCTTAATTATTGTAACATTATTACATTCTAATTCAATTTATATTTTGTTTCAGGCTTGGTTGCCAGAAGTTTTTTTAAAGTTTGTAAAAATGAAATGTTTTTTTTTTTTATTAATAAATTACCTTTTTACCTATTTAATTGATTTTTTTTATTTGATAGTAGATATCCCCAGGAAGAGAGCAAAAAATATATGGACCAATGGACCAAGGCGGCTTTAAAATGTCAATTCTGGCAGAATTTCTATAGAAATTTCCACAGAATTTCTATAGAAATTGTTTCAAAATTGACATTTTAGAGCTGCATTTATCCATATAAGTTTTGTAGTCGCGGTACTATAAGTCTTATATGCCTAATTTACAGTACGAAATAATTAGGTTTAACGGCTTGCAAAAATATTACATTTCCAAAGAATGAAGCTAATCTGTCACCAATGTAACGTTATTGTGCCTGAATTTGGTCCATTTTCAAAACGAAACCGGTTTGTTACAGTTTCAAAACAAGAACGTTTTATAAGTAACATAATTATAACATTTTGAAAAGTCTGTTCTGAAAACATCTCATAAACGAAATCAATTCGTTGTAGTTTCGAAGCAGAAACGTTTATTTATTAACGTAACTGCGATTTTGTTATGTTGGCGGACATTATCTGACTATGTTTCGAAATGGCGACGTAAAAAATCTTTTTTCTATAACGTAACAATGTAACGTAAAAACAAATATGAAACGAAATTGCGATGTTTGTTTGCTTAGTGGGTTTCACAATAATTTTTTTAAATTTTCCCACTGTACGTCAATTGAATCACTGGTTCATAGCAAAGAAAGTAATTTGTCAACATTTTGATATCTGCTATATTTTAAGAGATATTGATTTTTTTTTGTAAAGCCTTGATTTTTTCAACTTTTTGGTAGCTAGACCCCACTGTACGTTATATCGTGCAAATTTTATGAGTCATTATCATTATACTTTACGAAAAGCCTTTTTATGTTCACTAAAAAAATTGTACCTAAATTTTGTGATGTGCAGTGGCGTACTTATAATCACTTATACTATGGTTTATTAGTATTTCACAATTTTTCCCGATTGTTTTGTATTGGAACGTACTCGCCTCTAGATTAATTATCCTTATTTTTTATTTTTTAATATTGCTCTGTATCTACATGTATATTTTACAGTGTGTCTAATTTTATTTTTTTTAAATTATAATTTTTTTATTTATTTTTTGGAAAATTTTTATTTATTTATTTCTAATACAGCCCTATTTCTAAAATAAAACTTGTTTTGAAAATCCTTCAAATTAAATATCACAAGTTTTATGTGTTTGATTTTGCGAGCGAGTACTTTCCAATACAAAACAATCGTGAAAAATTACGAGATACTCATAAACCATAGACACCGTCTATAGATATTCTAATAAGTCCGCTCACTCGAGCGTGCCGCGGAAAATTTCCCTCCTGCCTGCGCCAATCCCTCGCCCATCGGCATTGACATTGACGTGTGTCAATGTCACGGCTTAGCCGTGACCCAGTTTTCGCAAGTACTTCCGTGATCGGACGGTGTGAATTTATTTTTAGGGAATAGTTTTCGCACGATTTACGCTATACGCTATTTAAAAAAATATATATGGTTAAGATGGCTAAGGGTAGTTTTTCTTATTGTACTGTTGATGACTGTTATGTAACTACACGTGATCTCTTCTTCTTTCTCTCTTATGGAATTGGCAAAGATTTATTCAATTTTTATGAGACGAAGTGAATGAAGCTAACCGAAAGTTGATTGGATGACTAACCCAAACCAACAAAATCTATTAAAATTGATTATAACGTATCGGAACCGGTTCAAATGACTAAAATAAGTAAGGCTAAATAAAACTAACCGAAAGTTGATTGGATGACTAACCCAAACTAACCAAATACATTAAAATTTGTTATAGCGTATCGGAACCGGATCAAATGACTAAAATAAGTTAAGACTAAGTGAAACTAACCGAAAGTTAATTAGACGACTAACCAAAACAAACCAAATGTATTAAAATTGATTATAACGTATCGGAACCGGTTCAATGTCTCAAATAAGATGAGACTAAGTGATTCGACGACTAACCCAAACTAACCGAATCTATTAAAATTGATTATAACCTAGCGGAATCGGTTGAATTCACTAAAATAAGTCGAGACGAAGTGAAACTAACTGAAAGTTGTTTCGGGGACTAACCCAAATTAACAAAATCTATTAAAATTGATTATAACGTATCGGAACCGGTTCAAATGTCTAAAATAAATTGAAACTAAGTGAAATTAACCGAAAGTTGATTCGACGACTATCCCAATCTAACCAAATCTATAAAAATTGATTATAACCTATCGGAACTGGTTGATATGACTAAAGTGAGTTGAGATAAAGTGAAACTAACTGAAAGTTGATTCGGCGACTAACCCAAACTCACAAATCTATTAAAATTGATTAAAACGTATCAGAAACAGTTCAAATGTCTAAAATAAGTTGAGAATAAGTGAAATTAACCGAAAGTTGATTCGACGACTAACCCAAACTAACCAAATCTATTAAATTTGATTATAACCTAGCGGAACCGGTTGAATTCACTAAAATAAGTCGAGACAAAGTGAAACTAACTGAAAGTTGAGTCGGCGACTAACCCATACTACCCAAATCTATTAAAATTGGTTATAGTATATCGGAACCTGATCAAAAGACTAAAATAAGTTGACTAAGTGAAACTAACAGAAAGTTGATTAGACGATTAACCAAAACTAAACAAATGTATAAAAATTGATTATAAAAACGTATCGAAACCGGCTCATATAAATAAAATGAGTTGAAACTTGAGAAGTATTTACTTCAATCACGTGTCCTGTGCTACGCGCTACGCGCGCATCAGTATCCCATATTAAGCAAACATAATCGAAATTAACTTTAATGAATCAAACAAGCGCATTGAGACGGGGTCGCTACACGCTTGACCAACCCTGCCTAACACTAAACTAAAATGAACCCCAACTAACAAATATAACCAAAAAAATAAAAATAAAACATGTCACCGACGGGACTCGAACCCGGGCCGTAGTATCACAAGCACAAAAACTGATCCCGAAACGCAACTGCGCATGATTGCAAATAGTTATACCGCAGACGCTAGACGCTTGTATAGAAACGCAAGGAATATAAGGAAACAAATTACCTATAGTCAGCAAGAGAAATAATCCTGCTCCTCAAATCCCCTTTTCGACCTTTAATATAGAGCAATCAATAATATCAATTCTTATCAGCTTAATATCACTATCGCTTTGCCTCGCTTTAATAAGTTATATAAAATAATAATTTCAGGAATAATAGATATTATATAGATATATATTTTAAATTCAGCACAACACAACTATTGACTAACATAAAATTGTCAAACTGAGAAATGTACCATTTTAATTTAAAACCATATAGAATTAAAGAATTAATCTGGCAACACAGCATTGTCTACAAACCTCTCATGCGCCGTCTGCGTTATTTCAATAAATACAAAACAATACATTGAAAGTCGGCAGAGAAAAGTAGTAGCAATTACAGCAGATTTGTACACAAGTTTTTAATGATTTTTTATTAAAAAAAGTCACGAGTAGCACAGTATACGTGATAGAAGTGACCTCTTCGTTAGCGAGTCTCAACTTATTTTACTCTTTTGAGCCGGTTCCGGTACATTATAATCAATTTTAATGGATTTGGTTAGTTTTGGTTAGTCGTCTAATCAAATTTCAGTTAGTTTCACTTAGTCTCAACTTATTTTAGTCATTAGAGTCGATTCTGATACGTTATAATCAACTTGAATAGATTTGGTTAGTTGTCTAATCAACTTTAGGTTAATTTCACTTAGTCTCAACTTATTTTAGTCATTTGAGTCGGTTCCGATACGTTATAATCAATTTTAATAGATTTGGTTAGTTTGGGTTAGTCTCAACTTATTTTAGTCATTTGATGCGGTTCCGATACGCTATAACCAATTTTAATAGATTTGGTTACTTTGGGTTAGTCGCCGAATTAACATTCAGTTAGTTTCACTTAGTCTCGTCTTATTATAGACATTTGAACTTTCGATACGTTATAATAATTTTAATACATTTAGTTAGTCGTCTAATCAACATTCGGTTACTTTGTCTCAACTTATTTTAGTCATTTGATCAGGTTTCGATATACTCTAACCAATTTTATTAGATCTGGTTAGTTTGGGTTAGTCGCCGAATCAATTTTCAGTTAGCTTCACTTTGTCTCAACTTATTCTAGTCATTAGAATCGGTTCCGATCATTATAATCAATTTTAATAGATTTGGTTATTTTGGGTTAGTCATCGAATCAACTTCCGGTTAGTTTCACTTAATCTCAACTTATTTTAGACATCTGAACCGGTTCCGATACGATATAATCAATTTTAATACATTTGGTTAGATGGTTAGTTTTAGTTAGTCGTGTAATGAACGTTCGGTTAGTTTCACTTAGTCTCAACTTATTTTAGTCATTTGAGTCGGTTCAGATACGTTATAATCAATTTTAATAGATTTGGTTAGTTTGGGTTAGTCGTCGAATCAACTTTTGTCTAGTTTCACTTAATCTCACTTATTTTAATCATTTGGACCGGTTCCGATATGTTATAATCTAAGATTTGGTTAGTTTGGGTGAGTCGCCGAATCAGCTTTCGGTTAGTTTCACTTAGTATCAACTCGTTTTAGTCATTTGAAGGTGTTCCGATGCGTCATAATCAATTTTAATAGATTTGGGTTAGTCGTCCAATCAACTTTTGGTTAGTTTCACTTCGTCTCATAAAAACCGATTAATTCTTTACCTTTCCATAAAAGAGGAAGAGGAAGAGACAGAGTCATATGCTTTATCTCTCTTGCGAGATGAAAATTCCAAAACGTGTTGTTACATGCATGGCTTTGAAAAATCACTTTCATGAATCCAAAGAATATCAAAATAGCGTAAAATTTGTGGATTTCTAATATTTACCTTCGCCCAAATTATGTATATAAGTTGAGTTATATATGAGTATAAGTGAATTTGATCGCTGTTTTAACCACTAATTAAGAATAAAAAACCCTAGATGGAAAACACTTTTAATGCTTGGGTTAAGTTATGGGTTTGGCACAGGTCAGTTGGTGTTTTCATTTTTTTTAACGACGACATCCACTGTGACAACGCATTTGTCATATTAATAACAAAATGTAGATGAAATATCGATACCTATCGACAGCAGAAAATATCAGGTTAAAATTATTCCATTGTTGCTATTTTCCTGTTATATTTTGTAACTTGTGTTCGTAATTAAACAATACAAGTTGTACCTACTGGTATTTTTATCCATATCGTAGATAATATTTCGTTTATTATTTGCTTATTTATTATGATTCTAAGTAACTATTACAAAGTCGTAGTATCATTAATGAGCTATAAATGAGACAGATAATGTCAATAGTTGTTCATAACAAATAAATAATCCAAACATTAATACGTAATCATATTCATAACATTTATTCCTAATAGAACGCTCCCCGTATAAAAATAATCGAGCGGCAGTTCATATTGATCGTACACCGTAGCTGCACCCATTCGCTTACTGTACAGTGGCCGAGTGTGTTCAAGATCAACGGCAGTATTTTACACGGCATGCTGTAGTGAGCGGACTTATTAGAATATCTATAGACGGTGCCATAGACATATAGTGATTATAAGTACGCCACTGCACATCATAACATTTAGGTACATTTTTTTTACTGAACATAAACAAGTTTCTCGGAAGGAATAATAATCGCTTACAAAGTTTGCACGATACAACGCACAGTGTGGTCTAACTACCAAAAAGTTGAAAAAACAAGGTTTTACAAAAAAATCGATATCTCTTAAAATATAGCAGATACCAAAAATTTGACAGACTACTTTCTTTGCTATGGACCAGTGATTCAATTGATGTACAGTGACAAAATTTAAAAAAATTATTATGAAAGTTACATGCTATTGAAATTGGAGCAAAAATCACCGCTTTCTTTGACACCCTGTATATAAAATTTTTTGACAGTTTAAAACAATCCAACAATGGAAATTTTCTCTTAAGAGACAAATCTATTAACCATTAAAAATCAGAGATCGATATCATTTCTGGTTAAGAACATATTTCGTTTTAAATTTAGGCGAAATTTTTGTTGCTCGAAAGCAAATGGCCAGCAGTTTAGTATTTTAAAAGTGACAATATCATGACCCTCCCATCTTGTTACTTATATAAAATTCTACAAATGACACGCAATAGGATTAAAAGAAATTTTATTACTAACGAAAATAATCCCTATAATCTCCGTAAAGATTTCATTATTTGGCCTATCTTTCCCTATTGTTAAAAAGTACATATTACAGAGGTATTACCATATACAACCGTCTTCCCACAAACATCAAATATACTAGTATAAATCCATTTAAAAGAGAGGTGAAAAAATTAGTCCTGCAGGGCGCCTATTATCTGCACGAGTTGGAGTCTCATCTCCAACAGGATTGATTTGGTTGGGCTTTGTCTGTTCGTTCATATGCACAGGTAGAGTATATGTTCGACAATTCCAGTATTAATTGTACTGTTAATTTTACGTCCTCAATATACAACAACGTAGATTTCAATCTTACTGTTTGCCAAATGAAAGAACCTGGACGAAAAGAATGCGGACAAAAAATGTCCTCGCATATTTAGATGCTGTCACATTTTTTTCCCAGTAATCCTAATTTATTTTCTGTCTAGTTTCCTATAGTGAATTTACATATTTAAATTTCCTACTTGAATACTCAATTTTGTTATTTTCCTTAATACTACTGTCTTCTATTATTTACTATTTTATTTACACAAGGAAATACGGAATACGGGATAAGTATACTATAATATTATTATATTTTATTCGTCTTCAAGCTATTTAAAATACGCGACAATAGGCAACAGTGCGACGTTTACTTGATTTTTAGCAGGGAGGCAGTTTCGTGATTGGTCGCAGGATATATTAAATACACTTTGACCCTAGACCAACACCTCATTTTTTTACATATTTTAAAATTTTGGCAGCGACTTGCTTTAGCCATTGGTGTGGAATTGCCGAACTGTGTGGTTATTTATATTATTTGGTTTGTAGGGTCTGGTGATATATAGGTTTTGTCGATTTTGCAAATTTTCTTTTTTCACTAGAAAGGGCCGAAAGGGGTGTCCTATATAGTAGTTTAAGCCAAAAAAGTCGGAAGATCCGCTACATTTGAACCGAAAAAATGCCCTCAAAGTTCGAGTTTTGACACAAATTTTCAGCACCACTTCACAAAAGCACTAGAAATATAGACAAAACATCTGAAAATCAATTGTCTGGTGAAAATATTAACTAGGATACATTTGCGTCGAACGAGAGACCTCCGTTTTGTTCCGGTCCTAATTTAAAGCTCATAGCCCCATTAAACAAAATTAAATTTTACTTGTAAATATCCATCCTCCTTTTTACTGTCAACTGTCACAATAGCCAAAACAAAGATTTTTAAGAAGGCACACTGTTGCCAGACGTTTACTGTAGTCTCGTTAGCAAAATTCATTAGAAAAATGGTGCGCTATAAGCGCAGCTTATTCACTACCAGCTAGTCATCTTGCGGCGGCATCCTTTGATTTGGGAAAGTCAATAACCAAGTTTTGCAAATTTTAGAAGAGGGTCATGACTCAATATTGTTTTAAACGCCTGGGTATCTGAATAATAGTTTTGACAGTTCGTTTAATTTAAAATATGCTTTTTATCGTCTAAAATCCGTTTAAAAACGATTTTAAAACGCACAACTGTATAAAAATCCGAAATTTCCGAACCTCTCAGGGCGATAGCCGAGGTTTCGGACGAATTTGTCATGTATTTTGAAGCGAAAATTCATTTTAAATTCAACTGTGGAACTGAACCGCTCAGGGCGCTATGCCCGACACTCCAACTTTCCGATTTCGATAGAATTGACTAGCTGGTAGTAAATAAGCTGTACTATAAGCGTCTCTACTCTTTTTTTTATTTAGGTGAATGATTTTTTTATGGCAGTAGCACATCCTATATTGCTCGACGAGCGGTGTGTGTGCGAAGATGTTGATTGACACGGTTCTTGAATAGTTAGTTAGGGGAACAGATGTCCTGAGAGCATATTCGCATGTAACAGGCAAGATGTCCATTCGGCAATGCCGATCGTTTCTTCATATGTGACGTGCACGATAGCATTTAGTCAGATGTCATGACTGTTACATAGAATCAACAAATAAATTATTTTAACATTTTATGCACGGCCCTCCGCTCGCTTCGCTCGCTACGGGGGCTCAACAAACAGAAACTAACCAAGTGCTACCCAAAACTAACCCAAAATAAAAAAATATATAATACAAATTTTGGGTTAGTTTTGGTTTGCACCTGGTTAGTTTCTATTTGCTGAGCCCCCGTATAGAGAGCGAAGCGAGCGGAGGGCCATGCATGAAGTGTTTAAATAATTGAAGACTTATTTGTTGATTCTATGTAACAGTCACGACATCCGACTAAATGCTATCGTGCACGTCACATATGAAGAAACGTTCGGCATAGCCGAATGGACATCTTGCTTGTTACATCCGAATATGCGTCCTGGGAGTGAGTTCCACAGTGATGCAGTGCGCCAGACAAAGGAGTTCTTGTAAAGCGATGTTCTAAGTGTTTCCAGTTGTACGACGAACCGGTGCGCTCTTGCCGTCTATCGTGACTGTCTGACAGGCGTTGTCAGGGGCGGGATAAGGCGGGCCAAATCCTGGGAACATCTGCCGTAAAAGTATCTGTAAAACAGGGATTTCTGGGTCACATGTTTGCGGTGTTTCAGACTATCCAAATTCCGGGTCAACTCCGGGACACCGACGAGACGCACAACTCTCTCTGAACGGAATCCAGTAGCTTTAGGGTGTGCTCTGGCGTGGCACCCCAGATGTTTCAAATTCAAATTCAAATTTATTTGTGTTCAAAACATACAAAAGTTCTTACACACGTCATATAATACATAATACTAATAATATTAAATACAATATAGAATCACATCCACAATTAAAAAAAATCACTATGAACTAGATTACACACAAGATTCAGTCAAGGGTAGTATAAACGAAAACATAAAGAGAGAACACTATACATACAATATATTTAGAAAATTATTTGGTCATTTGTAAATTCCTATATCTCTTAGTATGCCTTATCAATTAGGACAGCTTTTATTTGGAGCTTAATAGTATATTATGATATAAGTGTATAAGAGTGCCTTTAAAGCACGCGCGACATATTTCAAAACACGACGCGCAGCGGAGTGTTTTGTAAGTCGCAAGGGCTTTAAAGGCCTCTTATACACGTATATCATACGCTATTTTTTATTACGAATGCATCATAATCTCAAAAATGTTTTAAATAGTAAAGTTAAGATATATATTGACGAATATATTCATCTGTCACATTTGACATGATCAAAGGTTCCTATAGCAACCTTTAAAAAAGTAGGCGCATCATAAACATCATTTTAAGCACGCTGCAGCGTGCGATAATCGTTGATTATGATGCATGCGTAATAAAAATTTATTTATGTCTAGATTTCTAATATTCTCAGGTAATTTATTATAAAATTTTGGACCATAAAAATTCCAACCATTTGCTGACCTGTTCAACCTTAGATAGTCTGCATCAATGTTGTTTCTAAAACGAGTCATATGAGTATGTGTATGTACATGAAAATTATATTTAGAGATGTTCTTTTTAACATACATGAGACACTCAAAAATAAAAAGAGAGGTTAAAGTAAGAATTCTATTTTCCTTGAATAGTGGTTTACATTTACAATGAGCTCGGTTGTTCACACCAGATATAACTCGATCTGCTGCCTTTTGAAGTCGAAAAACAGGTAACTGGTGACCACAATGACCTCACACTAATACTCCATATTGTAAGTGAGTTTGAAAAAAGGCAAAGTAAGCCATACACAGCATCTCCTTTGAAACACTTTTTCTCAATTGGCGGAGTAGATAAAGGTTTTGAGAGAGTTTACTGGAGAGGTGTTCCATATGTGATACCCAAGTCAGCTTGTAATCAACATGAATGCCTAACAGTTTAACTGGACCGGTAGGCACAGTTTTCTTTTCTGAGTGAAACTATTAAATTTTGGGTTTTGTCTTCATTAAGTTTGAGTTTATTGGAGGAAAACCATTGTTCTGCAGTATTTAGTGCACTTGTTCGAGCAATATATAATGAACTTAGGTGTGTGAGCAATATTCTAAGCCCGGTCTTATTTGCGCTTTGTAAAGCAAGAGCAACTGCTGCGGTGTATACATTTTTGGTTGCGAACTAGCGTACCAAGCTTCTGGGAGGCTGATTTTGCGACGTTAGCAACGTGGTCATGCCAGGACATATTGCTGTTGACCGAGACCCCCAGTAGTCCGATTGAATGAAGATGAAGGGATGGTCGATCCTGCCATAATGATATCATTGCCCGCCGTATGGTAAACGTGGCTGCTTGGATGATTTTTCAATATGCATTTGCATTCATTCATCGGAATAAAAGGGACACTCATTCGATTACACTATTCCTTTGTATGTATATGTTTGTCAAATATTTCACTTCATACATGGCCCTCCGCTCGCTCCGGGGGCGTAACCAAATAAACCTAACCCAAACTAACCCAAGACATGCCCAAATGAGGAAAAACAAACTAAAAAATATTTGTATTTTCAACTGACAAATTCAATTTTTAGTTTTGTTTGGTTGCGCCCCCGAAGCAAGCGGAGGGTCATGCGTGAAGTGGAATATTAAATATACTTAAATAGTAAACAAACACTGTTATTTCCCATAAGAAAATGTGCAACTTTTGGAAACACTGTGCCAGGCCCCCGGTGTCGGTTACTAAAATTTCATTATTTTCACGTTACAATTTCGATATTTTCACGTTACACCTGGGAAAGTCGTAGTGGAAGTTTGCACTTCTAGGGCAATTAGGGCTCAAAACGCGGATATTTTTTCGGCTCAAATGTGGCGAATCTTCCGATTTTTTTGGCTTAAGCTACTCTATAGGACACCCCTTTTCTAGCGAAAAAAAAAGAAAATTTGCAAAATCGACACAACCTATATATCATCAGACCCTTAATTTGATGATATCTTTGAAGATTTTTAACCTTTCTTATATTTTTCTTGCATTTGGTGATTATTATACGCGGTTAACTAATTTTTATATATTTCGGATAACTCTCTTAACTGAACTCTCTAAATTAAAATTTTTATTACAAAACAATTCCGAACGTTCTATAAAGAGCGTTTTGGAACATACTTGCTTCAATATTGCCTAACTTTTAATATAAAAATTGAACGCTAGAGAATTTATACGAATTAGCTACGATAAATCGTTTTTTTCCAAATTAAGCGACGTCATCAATGACTTAAATACAAAACCTTCGGGAAACGAACTTTACTTATTACTACAACATATTTATGTAATACATACATCAAATATCATAGAATACTATCCTTAGATATTATAAAAATGAGGTATTATTATATGACATATTTTGTACTATAAGACTGTAATATAAAAAAAAATTAATGAATTTTAACGTCTTAAACTAATCAATGTTATCAATAATAATATGGTAAGAATAACCTCGTGCGCCTATGGGAAGGCAAGATTTTTTACGTGCTAGTCCTCTACCCCCTTCAGTCGTCGTTAAGGTTCACTCGCTTGGCGCACTATAAGTTACCTGTTGTTTTTATTCATACCGTCTAAAGCACCTTAACTATATTATACCTTTAATCTTAAGTTAACATTTATATTTTATATATACTGTCTAAAGCATAAATGTGCGAAAATTGACAATAAACGATTATTATTATTATTATTATTATTATTATTATTATTATTATTATTATTATTATTATTATATAGTAACCAGCGAAAATTTTACACCACACGCGGTTATTTTAAGGGATGGAAAAAAACTTTAAATACGAAGGTTGTAGGGATCATCCTAAATCGCCAGAAAATGTTTTACGATATAATACAGGGCTATCGCAAAGTTGATAAAAACCCAAACATTGTAATGGAACACTAATTATATTTATTTTTAATAGAAAAATTACAAACAAACATATTTTACGCGTAAAATATAGAAAATATGGGGAAAAAAGTAAATGCCGCACTTTTCCTTCTGATCACTGGTAAAACTATGGCATGTGGCATATGGCGGCTGTTTATGCATGCGTTCGAAGCATAAAAGCGGCATCTACAAAAACTGAGGAAGAACGCGGATCTACGAGCAGAAGCCGCGTTATTCCTTAGTTATTTACAGATGCTGCTCTCTGGCTCGGTATCAAGCTAAAAATTGATTCAAATACCGCACTCTGATAGTTGGGATTATGGTCTTAGAGTGGAGATGCCGCCTTTTTTATTTTTAGATTTAATAGGAAATTAGATACTGAATCCAACGATACCAAAAACTCAATATAGATTTTTTGTAGATGCCGCACTTCTCCTTATGACGGCAGAATATATGATTCGACGCTGGCTTTTCCATAGTGTAGCGATTGCTGTATGACATAATATATTAATGATATTCTAAAGTGTTAAGCAAGGTCACAATTTAAGGAATTTAAACAATGTTTAAAAAATAATTACTTTCCAGTGAATGTACGTGAACATACCTACTTTTGTTTAAAACCTAAATAGCCAAGTGACACACTGTATAATAATAAAACCCTCAGTTTCACGAGTTCGCTAAAATATTTGGTAAAATATTATTATTCCTACCAGACTTGCTTACATTTAAAAATAATTTAAGTTGTTCCTACCTTATTTAATAAAAAAAAATCAATAAAAATACTACACTGAAAATATTCTGCGGAACAGGCACTTCATCTCGGCTTTAATACCCAATTTATGGGATTTTCTTTAGGATGAAACAAAAAATATAATAAGTATCAAGTTTTTCAATGTTCAAAGCACCAAATCACAACTATAAACTGTTTTAAAACATCCGAAAATATTACTAGTAAAGCTAAAAACACAACGAAAACATAGAAAAGGCAATGGAAGGAATGGCGAAAATGAAGATCGTTCGCGCGCAGCAACGTCATAACGACGACGATGTGGGTGAGAGGACCGCGGGGCACAGGGCGATAGAAAGCGAACATAGGCTCTTATGAGAAGTAACAATCGTCTCTTGTTTATTATTCTTGAGTCAAGACAATAAGGCTAGTCAAGGCAACATTTATTAATTAAACGTAACATAAGTATTAAAGTATTGTGTAAGTATAAATCTTAAATCTAGCACAGTAAATAAAAAGGCACCGATCTTTATTTTAAACTTGTATATAGTTAATTATTTAACACAGTAAATATTTATCTTATAACTAGACTTCAAAAAATAAACAAACATTTTCTTAATATTCCTTATTTTCATATTTTATATCTTTATATAATGTTTTATCTTCAATTAACATGATCATTGCTATATCAAGTTGAAAATCTGTAGTCCCAATATTCCTTTCACATTCTACATTAGAATCGGACAAAGAAAGCATTTGTTTTGCGAATTTACAAATATTTTCATATTTATGTTTGTTCATATTGTCTTTTAAAAAACTTACTTTACTATTGTTAATGGCACTTTTTACACACACACGCACAATTTATGGATTTAAAATTTTCATGTTAAAATCTACCAAAATTTACTAAGGAAAATCTGCCTACTAAAATTTTCCAAAAAAGATGAAAATCTACCAAAGAAGTAGAAATCTACTAAATTTGGTAACCCTGTTTCGTAATAGCAAATGCGGGACACCGCGATGGGTTCGCCATTCAAAATATCATAGAAGTTTCCCTACTTTCGTTCTTCAATTAAATAATACAATTTTTCAGTTTATGGGAAAAACAATTCTGATGGGGGTACCCTAGATCAGCGTATAAAGATCCTTTACAGGCGTAGCCGACTATATCAAAATCGGCCTCTCCTATTGGTCGATCCATCTCGTATTACAATATGTCTTCCTGGTGCAATCAATTTCTCGCAAGAGCTCTCGTGGTGTAGAGGTTTAGATCATTGGGTCTCACCTGGAAAACACGGGTCCGAACCCCGTTGCTTTTTTTATTATTTTTTAAAAATTATGTTTCTAAACAGCTTTTTTTCTTGATTTTGGGTATGTCTTGGGTTAGCACCTGGTTAGTTTCCTTTTCTTGAGCCCCCGTAGCGAAGCGAGCGGAGGGCCATGCGGATCGACCAATAGGAGAGGCCGATTTTGATATAGTCGGCTACGCCTGTAAATGATCTTAAAATGCCCTAGATCATATAAACTAATATATATGATCAAGGGGGGGGTACTCGAAACTCAAGAGACGAACCGTAAATATCGGCTTAAATTGGTCGATCCAGGGTTGCCAGATCGTTCAGTTCGATTTCCCCAGTAGAAATTTTAAAATCCCTCAAATTTAGGACTTTTCGAAAAAGATCCCCGAAGAAATACATTTTTTGTTTTCGTAGATTGATGATTTGTTATTTCTGGATTTTAATAAATATGCGTGACTAAAATATTCTCCGCATTAGAGATCTAAATTATGTGCTTAAGACCGCACAACAAGAGCTACATATAAAATTTATAAAAAAAAATTTCTGCGTGAAGTCCACGCGCGATAGAAGTGAAACTTCTTCCTCAACGGCTATAGATGTAGTTAAACTATTAGAGTTATTGGTATGCCGTCTCCCCTTCCGGTCGTTCCCACTAATATTTACGTAAATGCCATGATACCACGGTATAAATAAGTATATACGGTAGGTTCACTCGAGACAAATTTCCAATTTCGCCGACAGTTTTTAGCTTCGAAGTGAATCCGGATCAATCTCGTTCGCGGCCAGCGGTGGCTACAATACGAGGGAGAATTTACGGTCAGTGTGCAAGCGCCTTGATTTTCTGTACTATTGGGTCGCGTTGAATTAAATAATTATTAAGATCGCTACAATGGCGAGATATTGTTGTGCGGATAATAGTGGGTGAAGGATTATCATTTTTTATATTCCCCAAAGACCCTATCAGGTAAGATTTATAATAATTTTTTAATAATATGTAGTTTTTCAATTACACGTATAATCGGTTCAACAAATATGTCTTTATTAAAATTCTGTTATTTACCTAAATTTGGATAAAGACAATAGTGAGAAAAGAAAACAAGTACGGCAAAAATAAAATAGCCGTCACCACCAGCGTGAGCAAAAATCCGTTTATGTTTTAATAATTGCGAATTTTTCACATGACCTTTTGTGTTTTTAGCAACTCTTATATTACAAGCTTTTATTTACTTTCACCTGTGGGTCTGTCTGTCTGTAATCAAATCTTGCAAGCTGAATTAGAACTACTTCTCAATATCCGATTGACTTGAAATTTGGTACACGTTTATAGTTCCGATGACAATACAATATTATAATGTTGTTAAGTTTACACCACCCCCCTTCCAGGGGTATGGGAGGGAGGCACTACTTAAAGTATGTCCGATTCCGTTTAAAGTTGGTATTTGGGGGTTTTTGGGGACAAGGAATATGAATTTTCTATCAGATTTTGAGAATGCAAATGGCGGATTCAACATGGCTGATTTTGGGTTAAATGTTGCAAGTCAATTTTAGCTGACTTCTACATATCCAATTGGCTTCAAATTTCGGTATGCGTTTGTAGTTCAAATGAAAATATAAAACCATGGTGTTGCCATTGTTTATTCTTGTAAAGACAAAGACAGTGGTGTTGCTTACACTTCCCCCTCCCTTTAAAGGTTAGTGGTAAAGGCACTACTTAAAGTATGTCCGATTTCGTTTAAAATTGATATTAGGGGGTTTTTAGGGACAAACAATATACGTTTTTTATCAGATTTAGAAAATTTTAGGTGGCGGATTCAAAATGGCTTTCTTTTATTATATACTACGAATTTTTTTAAATAAAAATATAATATAATATTTACTAAATTTGTGATTTTGCTATGCCATAATACCTACTAAAAAGTAAAAAATAAATAAAAGTAAAAAAAATAAAACAAGCTTTTATTTAAATGCACTAAAAAGAAGAAAATAAAATTTTAAGTAAATCAAACACATTATTTTATTACATTAAATATTTTTATATGATATAAAAGGTTGTCGCGAGAAATTTAAATAGGAAAATCTCGCGACAAGCTTTTACCTATATCATATAAAAATGTTTAACGTAACAAAATAATCGATTTGATTTTCGTCAAATTTTATTTTCTTCTTTTTAGTGCATTTAAATAAAAGCTTGTTTTTTATTTTTTTTTTGCTTTTATTTATTTTAACATTGAAAATGTTTCTATTATCCTAGTAGGTATAGGGCCTCAAATCGTGAAAAAGTTCATGCTACATTTGACACCGTGAGAGATCGTGTTAGTTTATTTACTTAAACTTAAATTTGATTTATAAGGTATCGGATTCGATTAAAATGACTAAAATAAATTGGAACTAACTGAAACTAACCGAAAGTTGATTGAATGACTAACCAAAACTCGCCAAAAATAACCAATACGGGCTTAAACGTACCGGTACAGGTTACATAAATTAAATTAAGTTAAAACTAACCAAAACGAACGGAATTTTAACGACTAACCAAAACTAACCAAAAACACTAAATTTGATTATAACGTATCGGAACCGATTCAAATAACTAAAATAAATTGGAACTAACTGAAAGTAGCCGAAAGTTGATTGAAAAACTAACCAAAAGTAACTAAAAGCACCAAAAAGGGCTAAAACGTATCGGAACAGATTAAAAATATGAAAGTAAGTTGAAACTAACCCAAAGTAACCGAATATTGGCGACTAACCAAACACATTAAAATTGGTTATAAAGTATCGGAACCGGTTCAAATGACTAATATAAATTGAAACTAACTGTAATTAACAGAAAGTTGATTGCACGACTAATCAAAACTAGCCAAAGTAACCAAAAGCACTAAGGGCTTAAACCTATCTGAACAGATTAAAAATATTAAAGTTAGTTGAAACTAACGCAAATTAATCTAATTTTAGCGACTGACATAATTTAACCAAAAACATTAAATTTGGTTATAATGTATTGGAACCGCTTCAAATGAGTAAAACAAATTGGAACTAACTGAAAGTAACCGAAAGCTGATTGAATGATTAACCAAAAGTAACTAAAAGCACCGAAACCGGCTAAAACGTATCGTAATAGATTAAAAATATTGGAGTAACCTAAAATTAACCCAAATTAACCGAATTTTGACGACTAACCTAAACTAACCAAAAACAGTAAAATTGGTAATAACGTATTGGGACTTGGAACCGGTTCAAATGACTATAATAAATTGAAACTAACTGAAATTAACCGAAAGTTGATTGAGCCACTAAACAAAACTAACCAAAAGTAACCAAAAAAGCGAAAACATAAATCAAAACAGATTAAAAATATGAAAGTAAGTTGAAACTAACCCAAAGTAACCGAATATTGGCGAATAACCAAACACATTAAAATTGGTTATAAAGTATCGGAACCGGTTCAAATGACTAATATAAATTGATACTAACTGTAATTAACAGAAAGTTGATTGCACGACTAATCAAAACTAGCCAAAGTCACCAAAAGCACTAAGGGCTTAAACCTATCTGAACAGATTAAAAATATTAAAGTTAGTTGAAACTAACCCAAATTAATCTAATTTTAGCGACTGACATAATTTAATCAAAAACATTAAATTTGGTTATAATGTATTGGAACTGCTTCAAATGAGTAAAACAAATTGGAGCTAACTGAAAGTAACTGAAAGCTGATTGAATGATTAACCAAATGTAACTAAAAGCACCGAAACCGGCTAAAACGTATCGTAATAGATTAAAAATATTGGAGTAACCTAAAATTAACCCAAATTAACCGAATTTTGACGACTAACCTAAACCAAAGAATATTATAGTACACAATAGAAAACTCATCCCATGTTAAAAATTTGTATCTCCTATGGAAGCAGACTTTTCGAGCCTGCTTCCATCGAGCGAGTCTCGCCGTAAAAGCGACCGCGTGCCCGGCCACGTTGCCAAATTTGTGCGGTTGAAATTTGCCCGGCGCGGCGTCAAAGATAATAGATAATTCTACTAGGAAAATATTTGTTGGTCGTGTCATGTTGTCACGCAGTAGCGACTTGAGTAGCAAGCGTGTAGGAGTAGGCGAAACGCGAAAAGCAGTTTTCATTTACGTAAACCTAAAATAATTATTATTGAGATTTTGAGATATTAAATTGTAATCTAGGTATGACTTCAAATGCTGGCCATTTATGCCAATATTTAACATTTTACCACTGTATAATATGATTGACAATGGGTGATATGCATAAAATTTAGCCAAATGCTTTTACTTATTTTTTTTTTAAATAAACATACAAATTACGAACATCCAACAAGGATAGGTAAGATGCTTTATTTTATTCATGATTGTCAAAGATTTAGAAATAAAGTTTATTTTTGTTCAACAATAATTATAGACATCGTTGCCAAACAACGTCATCTTAAAGTTAAGGTAAATTCGAACCTAACAACTATTATCTGTACTATTACATTTTCATTGGTTAGATGTGAACAAATAATTTATTATGGGTGCTAAGTTATTTACGCGCATCATTGTAAAAAGTATATAATTTGGCGATTTCAGGTTGGCCAATACATTTTTTTTTATGACACACTGGGGAGGACTTTAATATGTGAACGGAATACACAAGGTGTCCGGGAAACTTTGAGAAATCTCCCGGGTTCAAATAGAACACGAAGAAATAACGGGACAAGTTCTTATATTTTTTCCCCTCCCTACGGAGATATGGGCCCCTAAAGGACACCGCTAGAAATCGTTTTTTCTTGAATAGTCTCCAAAGTACTTGACATAAATTAATAAAAATTTAGTATAAAGGTCACTAGTAAGAACTCCTTAAAATAGTTGCAACATATTTAGCTTCTTTGGTTTACCAGGGGCGGACTAAATTTAACACCTTGCTTATTTTTTTAACACCCTGTATGATAAGGAACCAAAAAAATGTTTGGATAGCTTGAACTTTAAGCTATAAAAAAGTATTCCCGTTCAAGAGCGATAAAATAAACCGTTTTTTGAGTTGTTATCAAAAAAAAAAAAGAAATCTGAAGAAATCAGTCGATTTTCTTAATAAAAAATAAAACATTAATTTCTTTATAATTTTTTTACTCGAAAACGGTTTTATCAATATTGAACAAGAATACTTTTTCTATAGCTTAAGGTTCATGCTACCCACAAATATTTTTTTGGTCGTTATCATACAGGGTGTTAAGAATATACGCATTAAGCTGTAAACCTGAGTCCGCCCTGGTAAATTAAAAAAGCTAAATATCTTTTAAGTGCCCTATTTTAAGAGGTCCCTACTAGTGTTATCATATTAAATTTTTATTAACTTACCTACATCAAGTACTTTAAAAGTTATTCAATAAAAACCTAAAACCAGCGGCGTCCTTTGGGAGCCCATATCTCCGTAGAGATGGCCGGTAGGAAGAAAATTCTAGAAACTTGTCATGTTATTTTTTCGTGTTCTATCTGAACCCGCGAGATTTCCCAAATTTTCCAAGACACCCTAACTATTTTTTAGACCCCAGTGAAATCTGTTGGTAATATTCGGTGATTAAACGCGAGTGTAATTCATTAAGTTTAATGTTATTAAAAAAGTATCATATACTGACTGCTTAATTTCTTCTATTTGTGCCCTACAAAAATGTAGTTTCCAATCTTGGACGTTCCCATATCAATTCTTTACTTATTAACATCATCACAATATTACAGTTAGTTCCTTGGCATTTCACACTGACATGACTGACAATGACAAAAGGTAAATTAGGGTAAAATGTACGAAATGCCTTTTAATGCTATTTTTTTGCTTCACCAGTAACACAGGGTGATTCCTTACCAAAAAAACCGTAAATGCAAAAGTTGTATTATTTTTCCTTTACTATCCTTGAAAAAAAAAACAAGTGAGTATCGGAATGCACCGAGACAAAAGCAACATGGATTTTCTCTAATGGACTACCCTGTATATTTTACGCTAAAAAGAAAAACTTCTTCTCCTGGCTGCAAAATAGTATATTCTGTAACTAGGAGGAAAAGCAAAACATTCCTGGACGGACGACTGTGGTAATTGCTGGATGAGGCCCAGCCGAGGCCAGCAACACAGGAGTCCAGGAATGTACTTTTCCTACTAGTTGCACATGCTACTTTTTATCCGATTGAATTAGAATACGTACTTATAAAAATAGAGCCAAATATTACCCTAAATAAAAACGGTGTTTTAAATTTAAACTCAACATAATATCAAGTTTTGAATCGAGCGAGCTTGAAGTTTATTACGTAACTACGGAAACTACAGCTAAATGTTATTTTTGATAGACGTCAGATCTGACAAACAAGGCGTTTGAATAGAACAGAAATGTTACATTCCCGTCCTAGGCCGGAAATGTTATATTCCCGGACAGTTATTTTCTATTCCTGCATGTACAGTTATTGCACGTTGCCAAGCAAGGAATACAATATACTGGAATCATGACTTTTGCTCCAGAAAAATGAGATACTAACAATATAATAACAATAATAAAGCGAAAACGTTGGCTAGCCATTAGCAATTATGTGAGTAGTATGTGTAATTATGTGTATTATTATGTGTAATATTTCTGAAACATCTAAGCGATCTTATTGTGCGGGTCCAAAGGTCACAATTTTCATTAAAATTTTCATTTATGGCCGATTTTGCATGCAAAATCTGTCAAAGGCATGATAATTAATGAGAAATGTGACCTTTGGACCCGCACGATATGACTGCTTTTGACTATACTCTGAATGTCAAC
>MU188979.1:7765-56509 GCA_016904865.1 Pissodes strobi | reverse complement strand
TTATTCTGCCTACAGACTTTACGATATAGGAAACTAGAAATAAAATATAGGAAAAGTCAAGCCTACCTTCTCTTAAACCTCTCACACTGGTCGTCGGTACAAGACAGATTTTAAAATCCAATCTTACCTTTCACCAGAATCACATCTCGAAAAAAATTACACTGACACGCAGTCGTCACAAATATTTCATCTTTTTCCACCGTATGAAGCGACCGATTTTAAGCATAAAATATGATCTGCATATTTGAAATTCTTTATCAATTTTGAACAATATACTACTGGTGTATTTATGTAGATTCAACCCATAATATTAATTTTCATTTTATATTAACTATATAATTATTATCTACTGATATATTCAAAAGACCAAATTAGTTTTAAATGAACTTGATGGGCAACGTAAAAATTCATTATCTATTAATATTTTCGTACTATTTAATGCGAAATTTTCCACACTGTTGCTACCAGGTCGGTTCAGACAGTAATTCAAAATAGGTTGAAGATGAGAAGTTATTATTTCAAACTAAAAATAAATACAAACGAACTCGGAACAAACTGATGTTACGGAATTGTTAAAATTACCGTAACAGGTGTGCCATTGTTTATTCTTATAAAGACAGTGGTGTTGCTTACAGTGGTGTTGCCCCCCTCCCTTTAAAGGTTAGTGGTGAAGGCACTACTTAAAGTATGTCCGATTTAATGTAAAATTGGTATTAAGGGATTTTTAGGGACAAGGAATATACATTTTTTATCAGATTTTGAAAATTCAAAATGGCGGATTTAAAACGGCTTTTATTATATACTACGAATCTAAGTTTTATAAATAAAAATATAATATTTACTAAATTTGTGATTTTGCCATACTTACCATAATACCTAAAAAGTAAAAAATAAATAAAAGTAAAAAAAATTTAAAACAATCTTTTATTTAAATGCACTAAAAAGAAGATTACTCATTTTTTTACATATACCATAATTTTTTATAATTGCAGAAGGTTCACTAGTGAAGACTTTAGGAATATTGCTAAAAATATTGTAAAAGTTTTCCAAAAAGAATTGCCTCAATATTTAACCTCTGCAATAAAGAAACGATATTCCAAGGACAAGAAAATTGGTCGACAAATACAGGAATAGGTTGACATTCTTAAGAAAATATGGCATGTTATTTTTTTTTCGTCCAGAAGTTCACAAAAAGATAATAAAGATTTTCCTTTTTTTATGGCAGTGGCACACATTCTAAAGAGAGAGGTCTTGATTAATTGCTGTAATCTGCTCCTGTCTGCGGTGATAAGTCTCAGTCGCTGGTAAAGGTATTTCTGATCTAAATTGAGAGACAAGGGTACTCTCATCTTCAAAACTGTAAACAGGATTATTCGTTTTGGGCAGCAGGTCACTAATATAGATGAGGAACAGAGTTGATGCAAGTATTAGGCCCTGAAGCACTCCCGCGTTATTGGTGAATGTGTGAGATGTGTCCATCAACTGCAACGTGCAGAGATCGGTTCTTAAGGAAACTGGTAAGCCAGCTGTAGAAATAGGGGGGCAGTCCGAAAGACGGCAGTTTGTTGAGCAATCCATCAAATCATACTCTGTCGAATGCCTTCGAAATATCCAACGCAATCGCTCGAGACTCTCCGTAGTTCTCAATTGCCCTACTCCATATATGAGTGACAAAGGCCAAAATATCTCTTGTCGATCTCTCTTTGCGAAAGCCGTATTGATTATCTCTTAACAGACATATCTGAAATTGGTACTGATCAAGGTATACATATCTATATAACAGCTTTTCACCAATTACATCTTAGAATATTTTTATTTAGGAAAAGTACTCTCTAATATTTTTACCCCTATAAAATCACAATATAGTCAAACGCGATCTTATCGTGCGTGTCCAAAGGTCACAATTTTCAGTTAAACTTCATTCGTGGCAGATTTTGCGTGTAAAAACTGTCAATGGAATGACATTTAATGAAAAATGTGACCTTTGGACCCGCACGATAAGACCACTTTTGACTATAGCATTGATTTGCTATATTTTGAATTTGAGATATTTCAAATTTTAATTTCTTCCAGCTGATCACAAACAAAATATTACTTGTGTGCAAAATAATCAGGAGCCATGGACTAAAGTGGACAAAAATAGACAAATACATATAAATATCGACCATCTTTGTTGAGAAAGGATAGGTCAGGAATTTTTTGCAGTGCTTCCAATAATACAGATCCCGTTGAGACATATAAGCTAATAGATATCGACTTTAAAAAAAGATACCCTTGCTATGGTCAATTATATAATAATTGAGGACCGTTTTTTTAAAACTCGATAAGTGCATTTTTACCGAAATTGAGTTATACATGGATTTCCGACGAAAATTCAATGCCCGATCGACAGGTGGTGTCAGATTCATGAAAACGCGATAAGTTAAGGAGATACAATATGGACAATTCTTTGCGGTTTTTCAAAACTCGATAATTACACGGGCTACTTGAAAACTCGATAAGTAATGAGCCTATGTATAATGTAATATTTTTAATAAATAATTGCTCATATTTCATACTATCTGCCGTTAGTGTAGTTTGAGATAGAATGCCCGCAGATAGTGTTTTTGGGAGAGTTGAAAAACAATATCGAAAACGAGAAGACATTTTAGTACCGAGGGAATATTAGGAGAATTTGAAAAACCACGGAACTGTGAATGTGTGGGGACAAGACCGGAATATATTTGATTATAATTCGGTATCGCAGAATATTTTGAAGAAAAAACTTCCTTTTAAAATATGTGAAGCTCGGGTCCTTACGTACCAGAAAGTAAATGAGGCAGTCGTTTGGGTGTGTGGGGACAAGACTGGAATATATTATTTGATTATAAGTCGGTATCGCAGAATATTTTGAAGAAAAAACTTCCTTTTAAAATAAGTGAAGCTCGGGTCCTTACGTCCTTGCACGGTATTGGTGTTACGGATCAAGTTTCTTCTTTTTATGGTGGGGTTCTAGAAGCACAGCTAGAAGCAACTGCCCTTAAATCAAACGATAATGCTGATGAGACAAGTCTGCTTGATGATTCTGAAGTCGATGTCTGAAAGAAACTCTTATTTTCGGCTCAAGGAGTAGCATTTTCTTTCAGCATTCAATAATTTTTTTTATTTACATTATTTGGTAATAGTACTTATCGAGTTTTATAAAAACTACGTATTTGCTTATTTTTTTTAAATCATAATAAAGTTTATATTAGGTAATTTATCTCTGCGTATCTATTCCCATTTAGTATCACTTCCATATTTAATTTTTTTTCATTGAATATTAAGCATCATCGTAGATGCTAAATAAAAAAAATGCTCTCCTGAAAATTCTTCATTTTGTACTTATCGAGTTTTAAAAAAACGGTCCTCAATTTTGAATCAATTTTCAACAAGTTACGGGAACTAAAGCGAAATCATTTAAACCAGAATGATTCTCTAATAGCAGAAATAATTGGAAGCGTAAGTTTAAATAATGGTACCTAATTATCTTCACAAGCCTGTCTATTACTATTATTTTGATAATTTTTCTAAATGTTTCTCTTTTATATTCTAAAGCTTAATTTAAGCTTTAAAATTTACGTTTACTTCCAAGTTTGGGCTGTTTCAGAATCTCGCTGTTGTTTGATGCTAAGTTTACTACCAGACTTACTACGAGGAAAGACTTTTAATGAGAATGCTAAAGCCTCGTGGCACCCAACACTTGCTGAAACAACCAGTGGACTGATTGTTTCTGTGAAAGTATCTCTTATTTATTAATCGATTTTTCTTGCGACAGTTTCTTACCAAATATAATTTTTTCTGTGGCGGAAAAAGTTGACATTTTTTAGCTTTTTGAATGCGCAAAACATTATATAACTTTTTCCCGTGAAAAAAGTATTTAATTTTTGACAGAATTCAACCAAGATAGACAACAATCAATCTGCCAAGGCAGAAATTTTTCAATTGCCTCCAAGATTTTGATTTTAATATTCTTCTTTCAATGTTTTACAACATACATCGTCACAGAAAAAAACAGCATATTACGTATACACGAAAAAAAGTAAAATTTTAGCACTTTCTCCTTCCTAATTTAAGTATTAATTCAATTATTGGCATGACTGACAGTTTTCTTCCAATTATTTTCGTCTTGCATATTTTTCGCATAAATCAGTAACAAAAAATATGACAGTAGAAGACCCAAACACGTTAAGACCTAGAGCAAACTATGAAAGAAATCTGCAAAAAAAAAGCCATGGTGTTAAAGAATACTGTCTATGGAATGATCTCCCATATTTCCACAACCCTCAAAATATACACTTTGATTAATGTATAAGTTATATGAAGGTGATTGTCGATATGATTTCATTTTTTTTATGGCAGTGGCAGACACACTAAAGGAAGATCCTATGGCACTCGACGAGCGGTGTATGTGCGAAGATGGGGAAACAGATGTCCTGGGAGTGAGTTCCACAGTAATGCAGTGCGCCAGACAAAGGAGTCCTTGTAAAGCGACATTCTAGGTGTTTCCAGTTGTAGAACGAGCGAGGGCGCTCTTGCAGGCTTTGCTGGGGGAGGAATGATGCAGACCAAATCCTGGGAACAAATGCAGTGAAAACATCTGTAAAACAGGGATATCTCGGTCACATGTCTGCGGTGTTCCAGACTATCCAGATCCAGGGTCAACTCCGGGTCGCCGACGAGACGCACAGCTGAATGGAATCTAGCAGCTTTAGGGTGTGCTTCGGTGCGTCACCCCAAATGTGTGAGGAAGATTCTAATCATGGTCTTATTTGCGCTTTGTAGAGCAAGAGCAGCTGCCGCGGTGTATACAGTTTTTTGTTGCGAAATAGCGCACCAAACGTCTGCAAGGCTCATTTTGCTATGTTAGCAGCGTAGTCATGCCAGGACATATTGCTGTTGACCGACACATCCACAATTCCGATTGACGAGAATGAAGGAATGGTCCATCCCATAATGATATCATGGCCCGGCCGTATTGACGTTCTTGGTAAACGTGGCTGCTTGGGTTTTTGCTGCATTGAACTGGACCGAATTCCTGTCACCCCTGGTTCGAACTTTTTCCAGATCTTGATTAATTGTTGTAATCTGCTTCTGTCTACGGTGACAAGTCTCAGTGGCTGGTAAAGATTTTTCTGATCTAAATTAGGAGACAAGGTTACTCTCATTTGCATAACTTTAAACAGGATTATTGGTTTCGATCAGCAGGTCATTAATATAGATGTGGAACAGTATTGGTGAAAGTATTGCGCGCTGAGGGACTCCCGCATTAATGGTGAATGTGTCTGAGATGTTCCATCAACTGCAACGTGCAGAGATCGGTTCTTGAGGAAACTGGCAAGCCAGCTGCAGAGAGACGCTGGCAGCATTTTATTTTAAAAGATTTTATATTTGAAAAAAAAGCTTTCGTTGGATATACTTAACAACCATATAAAATACATTAACCATACCGGTGTTGACATTGGCAATAAAATGCCGCCAATTCCTCTTAATCAAATAGAGAAAGAAATAGTTATAATGTCAGCATCAGAAATGCCTGCTCTCGTTACTTCCTTTCCTTTTATAATTGGTGATTTAGTTGACCCATGCGATAAACAAACGTGATATTTCTTCTTATTGCTCTTTAATATTGTGCATATTACGGCAAAGAATACCACGAATCCAAGGAAACTAATTTATTCACAAGGTTTTGTCAATGAACATCATCAACTCTATATTTCCCTTTTCGGTGGAGATTTAATACCAAAATTCTATGTTTTGACACATTATTCACGGACTATTAAAAACGTCGGTTCCCTTTCTAAAATTTCATCCATATGTATGAAGCTTTTCATAAAGTTAGTAAATCTAATAGCAATTTAGTTTCTACAAGAAAAAATCTTCCTTACACCCTAGCAATAAAACATCAGATAAGTATATAGATTCCTTATAAACCGGGGTTTTTCTGAGAACATTGAGGTAGGAGCGCATTTTTCTTCAGCCAATATGATCGAAGTTCAAGTAAATTATTATGGCATTAAAAATATTGAAGACTTCTTTATCATAAAGTGGATTGAAGTTAACGGAATTACATATAGAACTGGTTTAGGTTTTCAGATCACTCGTGATCTTTTTGTCGAAACAATATGTGGAAATGTGGACTAATTGAGAATATATTATGGAAAGAGAAGCAACAAGTGTATTTAATTTATAATAGGGTTATTTGCTATGGCGTTGATAAACATTATGAGGCTTATTACGTTCAGCATTTATAACTCATACCATTCTTATAAGTTTGATCGATATCTCTTGGGCTTTCTTGACACATATTCATACAACTAGAAGTTAAAACTTCCAGCAATGCTAGTTATAGCGTGTTGTTGTATATTTTTATTATAAATAGAATATTATTCTATTCACCTCTGTATATTATGCGTTACTGTGTCAATTAATAGATATATTTTATTATATTTAGGAAAATGTTTTTATTTTTGTTCAGAGTTTGACCCAACCATTACATGCCAAAATCTTATTTTGGCAATTAGTATATAGATGTAACTAACTCATATTTCCTTATATTTAACGGATATGATTTTATACTTGCCCAGAGTTTGAAGATAGAAGTTACTTTGTTTTAGTTGTCAATATGCAATAGAATTTTGCAAGGACTCTGTTTTTTTTTGTCGAATACCTTAGATCTGATTTATGATCGGTAAGATTCAAAACTGTTCACAAAATGGCATGTGTTATGCCTCTATAAATACGAGTATACCAATATTTAATATATTTTTCAAAATATTTATTAAATAGATCAAACATTTTTTAAAACCAGTGATTAGCATATCATACATACAGGGATGCTGTCGGCTGTCATTCACAATAAATGCTAGAATCAGCTTTAAAGAAATGAAAGTAACCTCATATCAGAATTGGCTGAAGTTTGGTACAAATTCTCCTTGAATGATACTTTACAATTTGTCTATTTCCGATTTTTCATATTCTAACCACAAAATAAAACAATGATTTGTACTGTTAGGCAACCAGACTACGCAAAATATTATTTAAAAAAACTAGTTAAAATATGAAAAATCGATAATAGACACACGGTAAAGAATCATCCAATGAGTGTTTGTACAAAATTTCAGCCAATTCTGATGATTCTAGCATTTTGATTGATTTATAGCGTCTGCTTAAAATAATATGACTTATTTAAAACTAATAATGTGAAAAGTTTATAATACGTAATTATTTACAAATATTTAATATACGTTGGTTCTTATATTTAAATCCATTATTAATTATAAAATTCGTTTTCTTGTTACCAATAAGTAAGTATTTTTTTTTAAATGCGAAGGATAATATTTATTTGACTCTGTTTATGATTAATAGATGGTAACATACCGCAAATAATATATATTTAAATACTTTAATATGAAAAGCTCCTTATACGTAATTCTTTACGAATAATTATTGTATTATATACAAATCGTTTATTCTTTATAAAGCTATAGTATTTGTTAAAACTAGATATAAACTAAGGATACATTGACTTTATGTTTTTAAATAAATGCAATGAATAGTATTAATAATTCTTTATCTATACTTAATGAATAGCGACTTACAACAAATAATATATATTCAAATTTTATAAATGATTTATTTTTTTCTCATAAATAAAATTTTACTCCGCCATTATAGAATAAACAATAATAAGATTGGGTAAATGTAAATAAACTATTTTTTCACCGAATAAGCAACGTGCCATATCCCGACGTAGTTAGCTTCGATGTAAATTTTCCCGTCCAGAAGTTTGGCCATTATAATTCGAAAATTGGCATTACAAAGTCCTGTTTATATTGTATAATAAAGAGTGCCAGTTTGCCGATTTCTCATAAGCAATCGTAAATGTACTTTCGTTGGAAATAAGCATTACCAAGGCTGCTCTGGGCTCCAAATTATATTACCGGAGCAAAGGAGTCCAACTACAATTTCAATCTAAATGTCTGCTTTTAAGCGCCAAATCACATCAGCTTCATTTAAATTTAAAATGTGATGGAATACGTTTTACATAAATTACAAACCGATATTTTGACAGGATCAGACTAAATTTGCACTTCTAGCTGAAGCTAATTTATTTCTGTTATTTTAAATTTCGTAGCTTTGGCAATTTATATGGACAAAACTGTTAGTTGTTGATATTGTTGAACTTTGCTATTTTCAACTAATACTCTCTTTATTCACTACCACTGTATATAATTTAACACTCTAAACTACTCTTATAACTTTACAACTAATATCTATTCAACACTCAATGATTAACTGAACTAACTAACTAACCGACAAACTGATATTTAATATTTTACATATTTTGACCACGTACAATTTGTACAATTGTATAGTTTTGTATAGTTAGGTTTTTCTTTTTCTTTTTATTGTATATTTCTATTTGTGTTTTTATATGTTTTTTTATATGTTTTGTATGTTTTGTACTCTAGCTCTTGATATTTAACATTTTAAATAATATTTTGACCTCGTACAATTTGCACAATTGTATAAAGTTTTGTATAGTTAGGTTTTTCTTTTTATTGTATATTTCTATTTGTGTTTTTATGTGTTTTGTATATTTTGTACCCTAGCTTTGTCTACAAATTGGAAATTTTTGACAATAAAGCATCTATTATTATTACTAACATTCGCCTTAGGTCTGCTTATATATAATCTCCAATCTATCACGAATATTCGGGAAGTATTCCGAGGCCACTCTATATGATCTCGACGAGGCCATCGAGATAATTCCAGCGATCCTGAATCTTCGTGACCGGCCGGGCGATGAGTCATACAGACAGGGAAGCGAGCGGCACGGCGGCGGCTAGTTCTATAGGGTAGCACAAAAACATTCGGATGGTTGTTAGGCTAGCCGTAACATTGCCTCCCTCTTAATTCTGATCGTCGCGATCGGCTACTTCATGTCGGTGATATGCTTTCAACCTGTCGAGGTGGACAACTTTCAGTTTGCTTCTGGGGCTACGCTGAATTCTATACACAACGTCATTTATTCTTTTAATGACCGTATAGGGTCCTTCCCATACTGGTGTTAGCTTGGGAGATCTTCCTTTCTTCATAACCAAACTTTATCGTTCATCCGAAATCCCCTAGAGTTAGCTTAGAGATTATATCGAGCCTTCATTCGGTCACTGGCGAGACGTTCAACTGGTAGTCCCACATCATTCTGTTTCATCTTCCCACTGGATCTTCTCTGGGGTTGTTGACTTGAGGCACAGGCTGAACACTGCCGGCACCATGATTTCACATCCTGGCAGTAGTTGACCCAGTAAAATCTGTCGCGGATTTTGTCAATCATTCCGTTAACGCCTAGATGAGCACCAAATTTTCTATTATGTACTTCGTCCAGAACTTCCGATACGCTCTTCCTTGGTACCACTAACTGCCTCTTCACTGCTTTGCTATCGGCGCTTTCCCAGGCTCGTTTAAGGAGTCCATTTTCAACTACCAGGGAGTTCCACTGAGACCACAGAGATTTAAAAGTGGATCACTTAGTTGAAATATCTCTCCAGCTTGGTCTTGGTTATGTTGGGGTTTGGAACCTTCGGCAACATGCACTAAAACGGAGTTTTATCCACAATACCGAAACAGAATTATTGCACTCGACGCGCGTTTCGCTAACCATGTTAGCATCATCAGGAGATGATTAAAACTAAATTTTAAACTCTACCTAACTCGCTTTTATACTAAAAGTTTGCTTAATCAAGCGTTTCCTTTGGTTCCGCTTGATTAAGCAAACTTTTAGTATAAAAGCGAGTTAGGTAGAGTTTAAAATTTAGTTTTAATCATCTCCTGATGATGCTAACATGGTTAGCGAAACGCGCGTCGAGTGCAATAATTCTGTTTCGGTATTGTGGATAAAACTCCGTTTTAGTTGGTCTTGGTTGACGTTCTTCCTTAGATTTTAGTAGTAGTGCTATTTCATTATCCTCAAGCTGATCTTTCTTTAGTTGCTCTGCGGTCCACTGCTGATCAACCTTAAACTTGATTCGCCTAATGGGAGTGATTCCTTCTCGTTGGTCAATTCTTTGGCGATGTTTATAATTATCCTCACATGACCTTCTGGATAAAGCATCTGTATTACTATGCCATCTTACTTCCCTGTACTGAGCCTTAAAGTTATATTGTTTCAACTCTTCCTGACTTGGCTTTGAACTGCTGTTGTCTCTGGATGGAGCTGTAGGTCGTAGTTGTACTCGACAGTCTCTCTTAAAATGCCCAATGTTGCCACATATATAGCACTGATTTGAAACATTTCGGTTACGTGGCCTATCTTCTAGTGGCTCCCGGAATCTTTGTACTTGACAGTCCCTTTTGAAATGCCCAGTCCTGCCGCATCTATAGCACTGATTTGTAGCCTTTAGATTACATGGTCTAACTTCTGTTGGCTCCCGGAATATCCGTACTCGACAGTCCCTTCTGAAATGTCTAGTCTTTCCACATCTATAGCACTGATTTGATGTATTTCGGCTGTGTGGCCTATCTTCTATCGGCTCCTGGAATCTTTGTACTCGACAGTCCCTTTTGAAGTGTCCAGTCTTGCGACATCTATAGCACTGATTACGGTTGTATGGCCTAACTTCTAGTGACTCCCGGAATCTTCCCGTGGCCTGAAAAACTTCGGTTAATTTCTTCAAAATACCGCCCATTTCAGTTAGTTCACAATTGTTCACCAAATTTTCTTCCTTGATGGATACTTCCCTGATTGCTGGCTTAGAGATGTTAGAGGCCGCATCGATGTCCAGAGCTCTACCCAAAACTTCACGGCTGCTATCAAATTTGGCTAGACGTAACATCTTCTGAGTTTCTGGATCTCTGACACCGTCCACGAAATATTCAGCAACAAGTTCCTCTTGAAATTTTTCTGTTGCTCCCGGATAGGCCAGCTGAAGGAGACGTCTGACGTCTGCCTCAAATTCTTGCAGGTTTTCACCAGGCTTCTGATGCCGAGACTTTACTTGTGCCTGATATAGCTGTCTTCAGTGTTGGTCTCCAAATCGTCTCTCCAGGACAGCTGCAAGTATGTCATATTTCCCCTGTTGGCTGATGGGAATAGTCTGCAATAGTTCCAGGGCAGATCCACGAAGCGCAACCACTAGTGATATAGCCATTTCTTCATTATTCCAACTGTTGGCAACAGCAGCGGCTTCAAATTGCCGTCTGTACATTGTCCACGATGTTTGACCGTCATACGTTGGAGGTTTGATGTTTTGCCCTGAGGCGAATGCCCTCTCGGTGGGTACTTGATGTTTTAGTCTGGTAACTTCTGCTTGTAGATACTTCATTTCTTTCTGTACGTCTCCTACTTCTTTTTGTACATTTCCAACTTCTTTTTGTACATTTCCCACTTCTTTTTGTACAGTTCCAACTTCTTTTTGTATATTGTTTACTTCTTTTTCAAATTTCTCATTTTGCCCGTCCAATATTTGCTGTAATTTTCCTTGCTCGCCTACAATTACATCAAGCATCCATTTCTGAAGCTGGTCCTGCTCTGCTTGTCTTCTACGTTAATCCTCTTCCCGATCCGCTTGCCCTCTACGTTCATCCTCTTCCCGATCTGCTTGCTTTTTCTCATCTTGATCTTGTGAAATTTTCTGCAGCCGGTCCTGCTCTGCTTGTCTTTTGTCTTCTTGGTCTTGTAAAATTTTCTGAAGACGGTCCTGTTCTGCTTGCCTTTTATCTTCCTGGTCTTGTAAAATTTTCTGAAGCCGGTCCTGTTCTACTTGCCTTTTGTCTTCTTGATCTTGAAAAATTTTCTGAAGCCGGCCATGCTCCTTTTTCCGATGCGCTTGCTTTTTATCTTCTTGATCTTGAAAATTTTTTTTAAACCTGTCCTGTTCTGCTTGCCTCTCAGCATTTAGATTTTCCATAAAATCTGCCAACATTTTATTTATTTCCTCCATTTCTGCCGTTTGCTGCCTCGTATTGACCATAGAACGATATAAAATTTTTACAGAATGCACCAATCAAAACGGTCTCGTTAACAATCCAACTTCTGACACCAAATGTTACGTTTTTCCCGTGGGTTCTTATCAGAATTACAACTTTGCTATTTTCAACTAATACTCTCTTTATTCACTACCACTGTATATAATTTAACACTCTAAACTACTCTTATAACTTTAGAACTAATATCTATTCAACACTCAATGATTAACTGAACTAACTAACTAACCGACTCACTAACATTCGCCTGAGGTCTGCTTATATATAATCTCCAATCTATCCCGAATATTCGGGAAGTATTCCGAGGCCACTCTATATGATCTCGACGAGGCCATCGAGATAATTCCAGCGATCCTGAATTTCGCGACCGGCCGGGCGATGAGTCATACAGACAGGGAAGCGACCGGCGCGGCGGCGGCTAGTTCTATAGGGTAGCACAAGAACGTTCGGATGGTTGTTAGGCTAGCCGTAACAATATATTATATATTGGTGATGTAGATACAATCGTGGAAAAGGATTGATTGCATTTGCATTAACTACGATCAAAAAGTAGTTTCAGATTTAAATGACAGAATTTATTCAACACTAAACCCCACTGAACATATTGAAAGACAGATAGATGATTACATGTTATGAAAACACCAAAATGGGTTTAACTATGTATATTTAAACTGACACAGAACTATAGAAAATATCACAATTTTATGGAGTGCAGATAATATTCAATTCAAATATTATGTCTAATAGTGATTTCTATAAATCCACCACCCAATTGCTAAATATCTACTTAATAGATATGATAGACATAGATGTGTTATACGTTTATTACGTATAACACAACCTCAGACATAGGAAATTCACAACTTTTTGAAAAATTATTTTAAATTACTATAAATGCTATAACAACTTCCCGGTTTTGTTTTAAATATACCTGTCGATACAATTTTAATTATTGTGATATAAAGTAAAAAATGATACTAACTTTGATGCACCAACAAATACAAATCTTAATATAAATACTATACTTGAATTACTTATTTTTTGTGTAAAACCTTCATATTTTGCAATAGTTACTACTGCCAACACAATTATGAGATGGTCATAGGATCGCCTTTTTCACTTTTACTAAGTATTATTTCTACAAAAAATTTTGAATTAAATGGTGTTGACATTTATCAGCACATACGCAACTTTAATTTAATAGCGTTATATAAACTACTCAAAAATGAATAGGGATATAGATTTTTTGTATTTATTTGGAGCCCTGTATTTTTTGCATGAAAGCATGTAGACGAACCTGCTTTTCACAGTGGGTGGAGAATTTAATTGGCTTTACAATGATTTAGATATTTTTTGTTGAAGGTTTTAATTTTTAAATAAAGGGTTGCAACATCCATTATTTTTGGTTAACTCTAAACTTTTGGATAAGGGGTTTTGATTAATTTTTGTGCCACATTCTGCATCTGTGCTAACTTCTCTCGAAAGGGTTTTGGAACCACTTGCCTACTGGGAAAAATAAGGCAATTATATAGCGCGTCCCAGTTTCGGTCACCGCTATTAAAATTTCAAACCCCATTTAGTAAAATTTTCAATAGCTTTGTTAACAATTTAAATCATTTAAAAACAATTTTTTCTCCAATTTTATTTACCAAGTTTTAATGATCTTTGTAAAAATTTAAATCATTTAAGAATATTTCTTTCTCCAAGTTTATTTGCAAGTATAAAACCATAATAGCAATAAGAATAATGAGAAAAACATTTAAAACAATTTGGTACAATAATGAAAAATGTGTAGCCCCACCATGAGCACCGATAACAGCTCTGCACCTGACTGGTCGAGTTGTAGACTGTGGATGATGGTAAACCAGTCGTCTCTGTCCACACATCTTCTATATTATTAAGATCCGGAAAGAGGGCTGGAAGGGGAAGATGATGTATTTTTTCGTCGCCAAACGTATCTAAACCCACTTGCGCTCTATGCGGCCTTGCATTGTTGTCCAGCAATATAAAATTATGCCGTCCAGCTGCATTGATATGATTTAACACAGATCCCAAAATGATCTCTTCGTTATATCGCTGGCTAGTAAGACAGCCATCAAAGATATGGAGATCAGTGCGAACGTCCATCGAGATTCTTGCCCAGACCATGGTACCTCTACCACCGAAGGCAACAACAGGTTGAACATATTGAAGTAAAGTACGATTTCTCGCATTTTGGTAACCTCTCGGGCGTCGAATGTCATTATGCAGACAAAATCTTGACCCGTCTGGCGATTCCTCTTCTAAACGTAACCGTGCCCAGTGAACTCGCTGTTTTATGTGGGCAAGAGTCCTTGCTGGGTTTCTCAGAGACGATATGATGAAATCCCTACATCACGAAAGCGGTTTCTAACAGATTGGCAGTGGCATTGAAAAAGCCTTGCTGCAGATGTGGTGACAACAGAAAATGAGGGCATTCTTACATTAATGATAAGTAATCGATCTTGGCGAGGAGTTGTTTCCCGCAGCGATCCACTTCCAGGTCTTCTTGCAGCACTGCCAGTTTCTCTGTACCTAGACATCGTTCGCGAAATAAAGCTCTGCGTTGTTCTCAACACTGCTGCGGTCTCAATTTCGCGATATAATCTTTGGTACCTGTGTACTGCAATATTTTACTGTCCCATTGTGAAGTGATTTTGCTGCATGATTCATTACCAAATGGAAACAGGTACTTTATCAATAAATACCAAACATTTAATAAATGAGATTAGTACGTCTGAAAAAATTAGATATGTATGCTTTTGTAACTTAATACCTATGAAGAGTACTGAAAAATGAAATGGATAAAACTACTGTCAGATAAAGTGACACCGGGCTACCTGATATTAATATATACCTATTCTTTTGGAGGTCACAATGTTTCAACAAAAAAGTAGAAATGTATTGATCGAGATTTCAAAAGCAATAACCGGAATTGGTACGCGCTGTATAATTGCCTTATTTTTCCCAGTAGGAAAGTGGTTCCAAAACGGTTTCGGGAGAAGTTAACACAGATGCAGAATGAGACATAAAAATTTATAAAAACCCGTTATACAAAAGTTTAGAGTTAATAAAAAATAATGGAAATTGCGATTTTTTTCTTAAGCACCCTGGATTTAATTTCCTTCAACAAAAAACAACTATATCATTGTAAAGCTAATAAAATTCTCCACTCACAGTGAAAAGCAAGTTCCTCTACATGCAAAAATACAGGACTTAAACGAAATACAAAAAAAAATCAATATCCCTATTCATTTTTCAGTAGTTTAGATGATATGGTAATTAATAGCTTTTCCTATCTGCAAGTGAAGGGTAACTTTTTAGATCTTCATATCCACACATTTTTTTATTTTTATTTTTTTTAATTGATATTATTATTTGACTTAATTATCAATTATGATAATGTTTAATATTAGTGTTAAAAATGCATTTCTTTAATTAAGTATATTATAAACACTCGTGTTTGTTTTTTTACATTTTTAAACTCTGCTTTTAAAAACTATTTGAATTACAACACAAATCAAATTTTTGCTTTTTAATTCATCATTTTTTTTTTACTCATTATTGTTTTTTTTATTTTAAGTTTTGTATATTTTGTACAGTGTTTGTGTTGAATTATTTAATATAACAAAAGTAAATCCGATCATTATAGCAGTGAACTTGTTTGTGATTAGTTAAATATGTAGAATGTTAAACATCTGCCTATATTATAAATAGCCTCCAATAGGGCAATAAATAAATAAAAAGGTACAGGCCCGTCTAGACGGTTTTACCTAAAAAACTGCAATGGCTCCAATTAAAGCATGCAAAACCGTTTCATCTTATATATTTCTATCTTTATTGTAATACTAATTGTGTTAGTTACTTACCTGTATAAAAGACAAATATGAAATATATTAAAAATATTATTTTCCTTCAGTTGGTGTCCTTATTGCTAATAGCTTGTCTTCTTAAGACCTGTTTACTATATTGTTGATTTGTTTTAAATTTTGTGTAACTAAGCCTCGGCGTGCTGGAAATGTAAGGCTATTTATTATCTATTTATTTATAAGTAAGTACTTTTCTGTTAAGATAGATTCCTGTAATTTGTAAATAAAATAAAAATTATTATATAAATATTTTTATTAAAATATAAGTACTTAAGTTATTTTTTTTTGCATAACTATCTTATCTAGATTTTAAGTAATTATAGGTACCGCGCGTTCAATTTATCTTGATGACATTTTGATTAGCTGTAACTTTTTTGTTTTTAAAGATATCAAGGTAAACAAAAAGCAGAATGTAGGGTTGGCAGCCAAGTTTTCTTCTAAGTTGCATATAAAACAAAGCACTAACAATTTTCTGACATATAAGCCTACTCTATATTTTTTTTAAATGGAGCACCCTGTATATTACTAAATTTTTGCTCATTTATATCTTAGGTTTTCATAAGCTATCGAATGACAGGGATTTTGAATTTAACCGGAGGTTTAAAAGTTCCGATTAATTTAATCCGCGGGTTAAATTCCAAGTTACTGTAATTCAATAGCTCATGAAAACCTAAGATAGGAATGTGCAAACCGTTTTCTTTGCTCTCGTGCGGTTTAGATTTGAAAGCCTGTTAAAATGTCAAAATGTCTGACTTTCAACTGTTAATATTTCGTAAACACCTCAAGATAGGTATAGGGTATTATACACGAAATGTGTTTAGATTTCTCTAGAGAGTCAAAAAGTGTAGTAATATACAGGGTGTTCCATTTAAAAAAATATAGAGTAGGCGTATGCCAGAAAATTGTTAGTTTTGTTTTATATGTAATTTAAAAAAAAAACCTGGCTACCAACCGTACATTTTGCTTTTTTGCTTACCTTGACATCTTTAAAAACAAAAATGTTACAGCGAATCAAAATGTTATCAAGATAAATTGAACGCACGGTACATAGGTAATTGTTATTATTCACCTTAACTATATCTAGGTACAGGGTAATTTTTTATATTTTCCCACCCCCCTTAACTTTTTTGTGCCACTGTTTAGAAAACAGTAAATATAAAAGTTCTAGTGCTGGAGAAGTAGACAACATATTTTTGTCTATACAGGGTGTTGCAAAAAGTGCGAAAAACAAAAAATATATATTTTTTAAATGGGACACCCTGTATATTTCTCATCAGGACGAAAGATCTTTATTCTCCGATTACAAAAATATATAATTTGTCTACCTTTGCTTAAGCCATTTCCGAGCTATTGGCGTTTAAAAGCTGACAAAGCATGAATTCAAACCAATCGAAGTAGCCTTGCTCGCCATTAAGAAAAATATGAAATATATAATATAACTGATAGGAGATTATTAGACGCATATGAAAGTATGGAAATTATTAAAGGTAAGAATAGTTTAAATAGAGATAGAGGGCCTATTCGGTATAGTCCATTGTATTGGTTGATCGAGCGTGACTAGTGGGATTCCAGGATTGGTTCCGCTTGATTAAGCAAACATTTAGTATAAAAGCGAGTTAGGTAGAGTTTTAAATTTAGTTTTAATCATCACCTGATGATGCTAACATGGTCAGCGAAACGCACGTCGAGTGCAATAATTATGCTTCGGTATTGTGGATAAAACTCCGTTTTGTGCATGTTGCCGAAGGTTCCAAACCCCAACGTAGTATGAAATGTGTCAAAATAGCCGCGAATGACAGTGACACAAACAGCTATTATGTCAAATTATTGGCTCTATTGTTTATGAAGGTTCCCTAACTGGTGAAAGATATTTACAATTTGTAAATCAGGGAACAGAGATTCTCTTGGTATGCTTCCAATTCGCCAATCTGCTCAAATAATAGGCGGGGAATCGTCCACTGGCCACCGAACAGCCCAGATCTAACGCCCTTAGATGCGTTTTTGTGGGGATATTTAAAAACAAAGTTTATGCTCAGAGAAGTGCCATTATTGAAGAGCTCAGGGTGAGAATTGTATACCATATAAGCGACCTTAACCAGAACAATCCAATTTTTATTACCCATGCAACAAATAAATTAGAAAGCGACTTCCGAGATTGTATCAATAGTGGGCATATTCGATAATAATTGAAATACTGAAGTTTTTATTATCAAACATGATAAGATACGAATTTGTATATAATAATAAAAAATGATTAAAACAATGATTTATTTTATTTAAATCAACTTTTAAAGTTAAATAGTTCAGAAATGGCTTAAGTAAATGTAGACAATATATTTTTGTAATCGGAGAACAAAGATCTTTCGTCCCGAATAGAAATATACAGGGTGTTCCATTTAAAAAATATATATGTTCTTGTTTTTCACACTTTTTGCAACACCCTGTATAGACAAGAAAATTTTTTTGTGAGAACTATTTCTCAAGCACTACAACTTTCCTATTTACATATTTTTCTACACAGTGGCACAAAAAAGTTAAAGGGGGGTGGGAAAATATAAAAAATGACCCTGTACTTATAGAGTAGATAGATATTTCAAAAAAATAACCTGGGAAATTCCGAAATTGTTTATTAATTGAGGTAAAGTAGTAAAACACATTTCTTTCAATATAAAATTGATAGATTCATTAGAATGCGTCCACTAAAATAGCTTGAAGGTCCAAAAAACTGAAAAAACGTGTTGAAAAAAAATACATAATACGATACTGTTAACGCCTATTTAAAATAAAAGACATATTTTAAATCCGTCCCCGACTGCTACCCGCAGTGCGAGAGTGATAGATAGAGTCAAGCAAATTCTATCAGATGAAAGGTGCCGCCGCGAAGTCCCCCAGTTATGGTAAGCTGTGACGTAGTTATAAAGATTTTGCGTCATTCGACTCATGTAAAAAAGCCACACACTTTTTGGAAAAAACAATTCTTGTTCTCAGTTCACGTTTCTTGCTTATACTTAATCGCTGCTCTCTACAATTGCTTATACTTAATCGCTGCTCTCTACAACTCTAACTTTCTCACTCAATCCCTCGTTTATTTTAATCTTTCCCATATATAAATCTTATGTATTCAATTCGTTCGTTAAAAATAACATATAAATTAGTGTTTTTTTTCTGAAACTCCACCTCAAATCCAAAAAGGATTCCAACATAAATTGGCGCTGCGAACAGGATACTCTTGGTCCTTTGTTTGGATGATTGGGGCCCGGGAAGCCAATTGACAACCCAAGTAGATAGGCAACCTACGTTCTGGCTTAAATTTCGCGACTTTTTCATTTATATCTCCATAAGAAATTTTAAGGTCCATACTGGCTTTCAAGATCACCGACGCTCAGATCTTAGGATCGACGCCGTCGACTTGAGCTATGGTACATTTAAGGGCGTGGCACCTCGCACATATAGGATATTATACACGAAATGTATTTAGATTTTTCTAGGGAGTCAAAAAGTGTAGTAATATATAGGGTGTTCCATTTAAAAAAATATAGAGTAGGCTTATGTCAGAAAATTGTTAGTGTTTTGTCCCCTGCATCCGAAACTTGGACCGTATTATTTTCTAGGCTATGTCGGTTAGCTGTGAATCTTGGCAGATGCTATCTGTCAATTGTCATTTTTCAACCATGTGGTATTTTCTATGTTTTGCGCACGCGTTAATCCAAAGGCTAGGTCGATCATTATCATCACTGTCGATGAACATCCGTATTATTTCCAAAGTCTTAATTTGAGCCAATTATAGATCTCATCTTTTGACGTCACACAGCCATCCTCGGAGTAATGTAATACCTAGATATTTTTTAACTTAATAAAAGTCTTGGAGTGGTGGGGGGATTGAACCCGTGGCTTTAACAATCCACATTCGTAGTCCAACGATAATAACCACTAGTCCATTGGTGAACTTATAAATATTCGAATAAGTGTTGTATTTGATGCTAAATCTAATCGGAACGTAGCTGCTAGCCGAAAAGAAAAAAGGAAAAAGAGGAAATTATAACCACGCTGTAAAAGAGTTGTTTGGTGATATTGATACTGTGTCAAGACTGAGTAAAATTGATGGTTTCATCGCGTTGATAGATTGGAATTTGTGGACTAAAATATGAAAATGTTAATTCTACGGCTTTTAAGTACGCACGAGTTCTATCCCTTGATATATACACCTAGAAGGCGTGATGAATCAAAAGCAAAGTTGGAACACTTCGGGTTCCATTTTACTGCAATATCATGTGTGTGTTTCTGCAACCTATTTAAAGACTTCATACGACGTATTGAAGAAGGGATCATAACCCATGAGGCTGCTTATGAAGACGTTGCTAGAAGAAGACAGGTATGGCATTATCATGCATTGATTTTCATTAGAAAGGATGCTTCCATTAAAAACTAATTAAAATGTGCTAAGGTAAGGCTATAAAGGTGTGGAAGTGTGGAAGATTCTTATGAGAAATACCATGTGGTATAGGTAACATCATTCAAAGTGTGGAAAGTCTCACTCCACGCGTGGAAGTGTGGAAATGTATGAGAATTATTATAGGAAAAGTTCATTGGGGCATAAAATCAAGAAAAACTAAAAATAACTCTAAGTTCTAACTGCCAACATAATAATTTATTAAATTATTTATATTTTTCCACCAGTATGACATTGAAAACATATTAATATTTACATGATCTGTTCAAGGGCCAATCGCTGTGCATAAGCGTGGACTTTTCAATAACCGTACTTTAATCTTCTACATCGAGGACATATGAAGTCAGCCAACATGTCATCCTTCAAAATTACTTCAAGTACGATATCCTCCAAGTTTCGAAAATGTGAAGACCTATCAATGACCAATTTGTTAAATGAAATAGCATCACCAAAATACTGATAACAATGTGTAGCAATCCCCTTTCCTTGAGCAAAAGGGTTTTGAATATACAAAGCTTTACGAATTATGTCAAAATAGGCATAGGCAGACCCAAAAAGAACACCAAAAGCAGCATCAGTATTTCGTTGTATGAATTGCGAACGATCTTTAGCACTTTTTAATTCTTCTTTAATGGAAGCATCCTTGCTAATGAAAATCAATGCATGACAATGTCTTAGTTGCCTTCTTCGAACAATGTCTTCATAAGCAACCTCACGGGTTATGATCCCTTCTTTAATACGTCGTATGAAGTATTTAATTCAATTGCAAAAATACATACAAGATATTTATAACTTTGCTTTTGATTCATCATGCCTTCCAGGTGTATATACCAAGTGATAGAACTCGTGCGTACTTACAAGCGGTAGAATTAACATTTTTATATAGTCCAAATCGATATACAAAATCCAAAGCATCAACGCGATGAAACTCATCAATTTTACTCAGTCTTAGTCTTGACCCAGTACCAATATCACAAAATAAATCTTTTACAGCGTGGTTATAAAGTTTCCTCTTTTTCTTTTTTTTTTTCGGCTTGCAGCTGCGTATACTTTTTACATAAAATATTCTTCTCAATTTTTAGAACCTTGTTCTCTTTTTAAATATAATGTGTGTCTTCTTGTAGTGTTTTAATAAATCATGGCTAATAGACTTTTCACAATTAGGTCATGAAATCCTCTGTTTCGAAAAAGCCACCATTTTTAAGACCTGAATATGAAACGTACGGTTTGGATAAATTGATACTTTTAAGCAAATGTTGCCCATTAGTATAGTTCCGTATTGTTGATGCCGTGTGAAAAATATATTAGAAATGACTTGCAGCTATGGGGACGTGTGCAAACATCAATCTTTATGATACAGGTCTAATACAGGTTTATACAGACAACAAAAAATGTTCCCCATTTATATGGTTCCATATTATTGGTGCCGTGTGAAAAATATATTAGATATGACTTGCAGCTATGGAAAGTGTACAAAACTTGTGGTATAAAAGCAATCGTTATGATACAAGTCTGATACAGGTTTAGACAGATAGACAGCTTTATGACACAGGTCTGATACAAGTTTAGACAGACAGGCAGCTTTATGATAGAGGTCTGATACAGGTTTAGACAGACAGACAGCTTTATAGACAGGTAAGATATGCCTATCTTACCTATCTATAGACAACTAAGGCAGCTTTTTAGACTGACAGACATCTTTATAATACAGGTCTGATGAAGGTTTAGACCTGTGTCATAAAGCTGTCTGTCTGTCTAAACCTGTATCATAAAGATTGATTTTATACCACAAGTTTGCACCCGTTCTCATAGCTGCAAAGCGTGTCTAATATATTTTTCACACTGCACAAATAATATGCAACTATATAAATGGGGAACATTTGTTTGAAAGTATCAATTTTTCCAAACCGTACGTTTCGTATTCAGGTCTTAAAAATGGTGGCCTTTTCGAAGCAGATGGTTTCGTGTCCTAAGTGCGAAAAGTCCTTTCGCCGTGATGTATTAAAAGGATTTTTGTTCATTCTTCTGGTTAGGAATTTCGGCACTAGTTTTTTGCAGATTGTGCGTGCAATAATTGCAGATTCGAGGTCAATCAATTTTTCAGAAAGTAAGGTACTTTCTTAACTTATACCTAGATAAAGGCATTTTTGTAATGTAGTTAAATCAAGAGAAAATCCTGAGTTCTTATAATACTAGGATGCATAGTTTTTAGCTTGGAAAATGTTAGAGAATTTTCTACATCAGAATTTAATCGATAATTTCATATACATTAACCCATTAAGTACCAACTTTTTTTTTAATTATCTGATTAATAATATCCTTTATATAAAGATTTTTCTCTGTAAGTAGTTTTTTGTACAATTTGGGTAACCTGATTCATTTTGATTAGAGAAGCCTTTCATTATAATTGATTAGATTTATTGTTGCGTTGAATTTTTCAATAACCCTTAGAGAAAGAGAACTCTGTTTTAAAATACTTGCTTGCAAATTGCGCTGTTCTCTCGATTCTACAATACATTTTTCATAGCATTCTCCGTCAGATGCGTCAAGATTTCTGGTGATTGCCTTAAATACTGAACCTAAACCATTTATTAATCCTAACTTTATTCTTTCCGGATGAGAAATATATATTTTTTTAATTTATTTTCGACTCTTTCCGGAGTTAAATTTAATAGTTTTAAGTAATTGCTTGTATCCGCATCATATTCTTAATATGTACCTAGCATGTTGTTATATTACTAGATTGAAAATGTAATTTATTAACTTCAGTAATAATTATTGGATTCATGTCGTAATAGTGTATCAATGTGTAGGTATAATCTTTGATTTTTGCTTTTCCTAACTTGACTTAGACCTAGGTTCTCGTCTAATCTCCGCATGGTGATTTGATCTTGAGTCCCGACCTGGGTTAGGATGCCGAAATATAATACTTAAAATTACACGTATTATTTAAGCTATATTAGTAATTAATATTTTGCTACGTTAGGTATACTTATGTATAATAAAGTAAATACTAAATAGTAAGAGTGCATATGTGATAACTTATTTTTATGTATAGAAACTATATTTATTTCTTAAGGTACGTCTAAGGTTATCCATACGGGTTTTACTTTGATAGGTTGTTGTTACTGCTTTATGTATGGAGTCAAGAGTATCTATTTGTGTAGGTGGATCGAATGAATTACCTACTTTTTGCGTGTATGTTTTCTGGCGTATGCCTTTGGCTCGGGTGAGAACGTAGGCGTTTTTCATTAATTTTCCCCATTATTTTTTCCTTCTCAGAAATTAATTGTTTATTCATTTTTGAATATAGGGTTTTTGTCTTTATCTTTATGTTCTGTAACATAATCTGTCAATAATTATAATTTATAATAGTTGGTCTAATTTTAGGTCGAATGGGTCATTGGAGCTTATGTGTCCATTTATTATGTCAATTGGCTTGAAATTGGTAACAGAATGAATGGAATGATTGTACGCTAATATTGCATACTTTATTTTTTGGCTAATGGGTGTTTTAAGAACTCCTTGATTATTCAAAAGATAAAGTCGAATGTAATCTTTCAATGACTCCATTTGATTGTGGATGGTGCGGTGAGCAGAAATGTATTGTTTTTCAGTGAAGTTGTAATAATTCTGTTACTGTCGTGTTTTCAAATTCGGTTTCATTATCTACAATTATTTTCGTGGGGATTGCATGATGTGAGAAAAATGTTATAAGATCGTCTGATATTTTGGATGCTGCAGCTGATTTAAGGGGATACGCTTGTGCGTATTTTGAAAAAACTATCGATAATGATAAAAAATGTGGTTTTGTCTCAAGTATATGTGTCTAAGTGAATTATATCAAATGGTTTAGTCGCAGTAGGCGTAATATTCATTTCCATTTTAATTGGGTGACGTTCGTATTTACTTCTTTGACAAATCTCACACTCATTAATGTAAGTTTGAATGGAATGTTTAAGATTTGGCCAACAATAGTTATTTTTAATACAATTTTTAGTTTCTTCAATGCCCCTGTGGTTACTTTTACTTTCGCCGTAATTTTTGATTATATTAGGAATTTCGTTTTTGTCTGTAACATCAATTAATTTTAAGAGACATCTTTTTATTTTAAATATGGCCATTTGAAATTGTTCCTAACTATTTCACACAAAGTTCATAAATATCAGGGGTTCTCAAAATAGAGAGAATATAACTTATCAGGGACTACGTGCTCCTAAAAAGTTGTAATATATCGTTTTCAAATTAATTTTCGGTTCATTGGTCTGGGGTTCTGGGTCGGGTTGAACGGCTGTGGACATTTGATCTAAGTTTGCGTTGGATGTAGTTGCATTATTGTCAGAATTTATTTCGTTTTGCAAGCTTTTATTAAGGTCATCGATATAAGACGCGATGTTTGCAAATCCGCTAGTTTCTTTAGTATGTAATTCAATTCTACTAAGATCATCAGCGTTTGTATTTAATTTTCCTTTTTATAATTTATTTTATAAACAAACTCGTCTAATTTTATCCGCCAACGTAATAATTTAGAACTAGGGTCTTTTAGATTAAAAAGCCACTGCAAAGGTTTATGATCGGTAATGATGTTAAATTTTCGACCAAATAAATATGGCCTAAAATATTTAGCAGCCCATACTAAACAGACATTCTTTCTCTATTCTTGAATAATTTTGTTCCGAGTCATTTCGTGTACGCAATGCATATGCTATCGGTAGATCTTGGCATATTTTACCTTGCGATAATACGGCTCCTAGTGCTACGTTGCTAGCATCACATCAAGTTTTTACAGGTCTCAAAACATTCAATAAATTCTCGATCATGATTTGTTTTTGCACCTTTCTTTAAGCATTTAGTTAGAGGTTTAGTAATTTTTGCGAAGTTGTTTATAAAGCGCCTATAATAACCTAATAAACCTAGGAAACCTTTGAGTTGTTTGGTAGTTTTTGGAATTAGATAATTTTTAATCACTATTATCTTGTACGGATTTGGTTTAACACCATCTGGCGTCACTACATGGCCTAGATACGCCACTTCACGTCGTAAAAATTCGCTTTTCTCGAGCTGGATTTTAAAATTAGAATCTCGTAACCTTTGGAAAACCTACCTAAGGCATATGTTCTTGTAACGATGTTGACAGTTTTATTATATCGTCTAGATAAACTAAACATTTTTCATATTGAATTCCGCGTAATATACTGTCCAGGACCCTTTGAAACGTCGCGGGCGCATTCTTCAAGCCGAACGGCATGCGAGTGAACTCGTAATATCCATTCCCTGTATTAAATGCAGATTTTGGTATATCACTCCCATTTATCTCTATCTGATGGAATCCGCTAGCGAGGTCAAGCGTAGAAAAATACTGACATTTGCCAAGTTTATCTAACAAATCAGTTATATAAGGAAGCGGATATTTATTGTCTATAGTTAATTCATTTATACCTCTGAAATCTATTACCACCCTCTACTTTTGTATGCCAGAAGCATCAAGCTTTTTACGAACGACCCATATGGGTGACGACCAAGGCGAATTACTGGGCCGAATTATTTTTTGCTCAAACATTTTTGATATTTGAGATTCCACCTCTTTTTATGTACAAAAGGGTACCTATATGATTTACTATACACGGGATTTTCGCTTGCTGTTTTAATCTAATGTATAGTTTTAGTTGTAAATGTTATAGGCATATTTTAATTATGAAATATATCTGAAAATGCTTTACATAGGTTCAAAATGTTTGATTTTTCTTTCCTGTTAAGATGGTAAGTTCGAATTTGAGAGGGGTCAAATTGAGGGATATATGTTGAGTCATGAAAGTTAATAAGATCAATATTTTCAATATCTGCTCTATTAAATCGTTCAGCATTGAGTGGTTCTGAAATATCTAGAGTTATTGGTGAACAGGTATTATTTAGTATCGTAAATTAGATATTTCACAATTATTATGCAATTTTTGATATGGTATTACTATTTCGGCATGTTGTATATTAGTTTTTATTTTGACTAATTGTTCAGTGCGAGGAAAAATGGTGATATTATTAACCTCCGTTTTTGTCTTATGGAATTGCAATTTAATTTTTGCGTAGGGAGTTACTAAAAATCCTTTTTCGTAATTAATATTAGCCTGCAATTCTTTTATATTATCAATACCTATCAAACCGTCAACAATATTGTGAAATCTAAATAAATAAAATTTAAGATGTTTATTTTGGGGTAAATTAAATATGCGAGACGCTGGAAGTTCTGCACTATATTGATGTGCTGATTGTTGGAAAACGGTTGAAACTATGAATGGATCGTGAATTATGTTGTTAGAATATGCTAAATTTGGGTTAATGAAGGATTTCGCTGAACCACTATCAATTAAAAATTTTAGATTACATTCAGGGAATATAATATATGACAATTCACTGGTGTCAGTATTGTTAAATGATATTATTTCAGGCATTATGATGTTTCTGGGTTCTTGGAAAAAACCTCCTGAAATTTGTGTCATTACTACATGAAATATCCGTTATTCGATCAGATGATTCTGAACCATGATCTATGCCATTAAATTGTCCGTCGAATGGTTGTGTTTCTTGTCTGTCAAAATTACAATATTCGTCTGTATAGTTTTGGTGAATATTATCAGCGTAATATTGTTGAGAATCAATAATGTCGGTATTATAAAGCTCTTCTTCTTTAAAATTAGCATGTTGATTAAATCGCTGTTGAAGATGATTTCTTTGAAAAGCCTGTTGGCCTACATTTGTTTTAAAATTATTATTTGTTTGCCTAGTTGTGGTACTCATTGGAGTTGGTGATGGCAATTGTTTATTTGGGTTTGGTTTAAATACATTTGTACTTTGAAATCGAATCCCGAATAATTGTGCATTTGTTGGAAATCGTTGCGGTAATTTATCATAATTGGGCCTAATTTGAATAGGTTGAGACATGGTTAGCTAAAAGTATTAAACGGTGTATACTGTATAATGTTGATTATTTATTGGTCTAAATTGCGGTGTATAATGTTGATTATTCATTGGTATAAATTGCGGCGTAGGTTGATTATGATTAGGTATTTTCGGTAAATTTTGGGAATATTGCGTGTTATATTCCTCAGTAACAAATTGCAAAGCTTCGGGTAAATATATTGGACGCATACATCGAATTGTAGTTCCTAATGGTTCTTTTAAATTAGATAAAAATACCTTTAAAGCCAAATTATTATAAAGATTTCTTTTTAGAAGCTTAGCAGCATCATTTATTTCATGTATATCTACATAAGAACAAGGTAGATTTAATATATGCAAAATTCTGTAGTAAAACTGATTAGGTTTTTCGTTAATTTGTTGCCTGAGCATAACAAGATCTCTATTTGCGCAAGCTTCATCGCATTGATCTGCAAAATGTCTACTTAAAGTATTCTTTAATTCGTCCCAAGGTGTAACAGTTTAGGTTCCTAAGATTAATTTAGCGGTTCCTGTTAATTTACCGATAATGCAATTTAGAAAATATATATTTTGAAAGCTTGTTAGTTTATTTACTTTGTAAAATGTATCGACAAGACTTTAACAAACAGCTAAATGTCTATTTAAATCATTTGGGTTACCGTCAAATTCCGGTACGCATTTTAAATACTCTTGTCCGAATTGAGCCATTGTACAAATATTGCTTATAGGAAAACTTGTATTATTTTGTGTAATTATATTATTAATCCTATTTGGTGTAACTGCGGTACTGTTTTCTTCAATAGTATTTTCAAATAAAACTTAACTAGTTTAACTATGTACTTCTCAAGGTGTTAATTTTAAATTAAGTTATTAATAATATCGTTAACGTCGGATATAAATATCAATTATTGCACTTACACACTAATGACGACAAACAGGAACATCCGCTATAAGATCAGGCTTGTGGTTAACGATTTGGTCCTCCCAAAATATCCTGGTCCTTGCGAGAATTGGGCGAATTGGTTCCAATCTCCGATTGCTCCAAGGTAACAGGTTCACAATGAACTGGGGTTTTCGATTTCTGGAAATCCACTCTGACACCTCACAGCAAACACTTGATGTTAATTTTAGGTCCTTTTTCGGCGAAATGATCGATTATGTGACGATAGTCAATCTCGAAAAAATCGGATCGACTACGCCAGCTAACTGATGTTCTCCGATGTCTTTTTAAAAACCTAATTTTATTTTTAATTACAAAATTAATTAATTATTATATAATGTTAACGCTTAAGCAATTATCAACTGACTGACTCCCGCGCTGCTGTGAAACAATTTTTATAATATAGAATAAAAGCGATGTGAGCAGAATTAGTGTCTATCTTGTGATATAACTAGTGCGATGCCGAAAGTAAGTGGGAAAAGAACATAAGACAGTGATTCTGGATTCATAATTTTTAGGTAATTAAATCTGCTTGATTTATAATATAGTGACCAAAATATCACCTACAAATCATTGTTTATCTAGAGGATTATCGTAAAGCATTAAAATTAATTTCAAAGAATTACTATATGGCAAAGTAGATTTGCAGGATGCATACTATTGATAGTGTCGAAGGATAACGCTTGTATTGCCAAATAAAGGACTTAAACTCTTTTAAAGTGTATAATAACGGAGAAAAGATATTTTCATAAGTAAAGACGAAAAATATATGATAATTAACAAACAAAGAATAATAACTGCACGTCGAGCAATAGTCATACCGCTAAGCTAAGAAAAACTGTTTGCGGCGTAAGGCGTAAATACTCCACATTCGCTTGGCCGCTGGTAAAATTACAGTAGGAAATATTAAAAATATTTAAGGGTTTATTTTAAAGACCAGATACTAATTTAATTGTCTACCATTTGCGTTAAATATAACACCTTTAATTTTTACAAAACTCTTTAGGCCAGTCGTTAAATATTTAAGACGAGTGTAGTCAGTTTTCAATAAGGTGTTCCGTCGGTTTTTAATAAAACGACGAAAATTAATTAGCACCTCAAATTACTGTATTAAACTATTTGCAACTTACACGTTGACGGCGCGCGGCGTATGACTAACTATGAGTAAAACTCTTTGGATGCATGCCGAATTACACGTAGTAAGCATAATATTATAAATAGTGATATAAAGAAATATGCGGGTAAATATGTAAGGTACTTAAATGTAACAACAAATATATGAATACATATTTATGATTTATGATAATCATAACAAAGGCCAAAACAGTTTAGAGTCCTTAGGGTTTATCATAAATAAGGAAAAATATATTCACGCCTAGACAGGAGACGGAATTATTGGCCTATATATTTAATTCTAGATAAATGAGCTGAGAATTGTCAGAAGGAAAAATAAGTCCAATTAAAAAATGTATACTTAAATTTAAATATTGCTTTATTGACTAATATAACCCAGGCAGATGACTGTCTAGAAAATAGCTGTTGATTTTATAGGGTGTTGGTTGTTTTGACTAAAATATCACCAGCAGACTACTGTCTGCAAAATAGCTGTATATTTGACAGGGTGTTAGTTGTTTTTATTAAAATATCACCCCCTAACTATTGTCTGTATACTTTACACGGTGTTAGTTATTTTGACTAAAATATTACCCGCAGATTATTGTCTGCAAATTAGCTGTATACTTACAGGGTGCTAGTTGTTTTGACTAAAATATCACGCACAGATTATTGTCTGCAAAATAGCTGTATATTTTACTAGGTATTAGTTATTATGGCTAAAATATCATTCGCAAACTATTGTCTGCAAAATGGCTATATACTTTACAGGCTATTAGTTGTTTTCACTAAAATATCACCCGTAGACTGTTGCCTGCAAAAAATATCACCGCAGACTGTTGTTCGAAAAATAGCTGTATACTTTACAGAGTGTTAGTTATTTTGGCTAAAATATCATCCGCAAACTATTATCTGCAAAATAGCTGTATATTTGAGCTGTATATTAGTTGTTTTCTCTAAAATATCACTAGCAGGCTATTTTCTGCAATAGCTGTATATTTTACAAAAAGCTGTATACTTTCCTGGGTGTTAGTTGTTTTGACTAAAAAATCATCCGCAGACTATTGTTTATAAAATAGCTGTATACTTTACAGAGTGTTAGTTGTTTTGGCAAAAATATCATCCACAAACTATTGTCTGCAAAATAGCTGTATATTTTACAGGGTGTTAGTTGTTTTCATTAAAATATCACCCGCAGGCTATTGTCTGCATAATCGCTGTATCCTTTACAGGGTGTTGGTTGTTTTAACTAACATATCACCGGCAGGCAATTGTCTGCAAAATAATTGTATACTTTACAGGGTGTTTGTTGTTTTGACTAAAATATTGACCGCAGATTATTGTTTGACAAATAGCTGTATACTTTACATGGTGTTAGTTGTTTTGACTAAAATATCACCCGCAGATTATTGTATGCAAATTAGCTGTATACTTACAGGGTGCTAGTTGTTTTGACTAAAATATCACTCACAGATTAATGTCTGCATAATATCTGTATACTTTACAGGGTGTTAGTTATTTTGACTAAAATATTACCCGCAGATTATTGTCTGCAAAATAAGTGTCTACTTACAGGGTGCTAGGTGGTTTGACCAAAATATCACCCGCAGATTATTGTCTGCAAATTTAATTATGAAAAAAAAATCCTCTCTTTTTTAATTAAATTCCGATTCCAGCGACTTAGAAAGAGGTGGTTACGCTGCTATCGATACATTAAATAAGGGAAAAATGGAAACCACTTGGAATAAAAATAGCGAGTGTGTATCGTGAGGCTTTCTTTAAAGAGAAAATTTGAGATAAATCCATTTATAAATGAAGACAGTAAAGCAGCTGGAAATTCAAATCTCATAGATACATACTTGTTTGGCACAGATTTCTTTCAAAAGCAAAATCATGCCAGGAGATATAAATGACGGAAGCTGGAAAAAATCATTCGAAATGACAATACTTCAGTAGCCTGTCCTTCAGGTGAAAACAAAAAAATTAAATAATTAAAACGAAAATTAAATAATTATAAAAAATAAATAAATTAATAAAATAAAATATATTGAACTCACGGCGCCCGTTTTACAAGCAAAGGTTAAAAGAAGAGAGGATGGACCAAAAACGCAGAGTTTATTAACATAATGCATCCCTCATGAAGAAGCTAGTATCGATATCACCTTGATTTATGGATGGCTTCATGTGACACCAATTGAGATAGGTAAACTAACAATTGTAAGACTAAACTGTAATAACTTTAATAAAGGCATGTTTATCCCGAAATCATTAGACCAGGAATTAGACTGGTGGTTACATAATATTAATAGATCCAAAAACCAAATAGATCAAAATATTTCTGTGGGGAAGTATTCTCAGATTCGTCAAAAACGGGATTCCTAGAGGATTTTAACAACAATAATATCATATTAACTGTTTCGAACTATATGCTGCGTTTTACGCCCTCAAATGTATCGCAGGCCATCTGTCTACATGAAACATATTACTTCGTATAGATAATATAACTGAGATAGCATGCATGCATTAATAAGATGGGTAGTATGCGAAATTCACTATTAAATCAGGAAACTAGAATTTTCTGGGACTGATGCGAATCAAGGAAGATATTTATATTTGTTTCATATATGCACGCAAAAGATAATATCAAAACCGATTCTCTGTCCAGAAATAAGATTAAAAATACCGAATTTGAATTAAATAACAGTAGTTTTTCTGAAATTATAGATGAGTACGGTGCCTCAGATATTGATCTTTTTGCTTCCAATAAATGCAAAATGTAAGAAATATGTTTCAGGGGGCCCAGACCCAGACAGCGTATGTATTGCTGCTTTCACGGCAGATTGGCAAGGAATGTATTTCTATGCCTTTCCACCATTTTCACTAACGGACCAAATATTACAAAAAAAATGTTGGAGATATTTCTTAAGAAATAAGTACCATCCATACACTTATAAATTGGATTTAGTTTTGTTATTTATTCTTGAAATATGTAAATGTAACGCAGGGCTTATCATCGATTTTTAGGATGAATTAAGAAAAAGAAAATATTTTTAAAACGATTCCTCTCAGGGGTATTTGCAATAAGAAGCCAGCAAAATCTAGATATTCTATAACATGGAAACCTAGTCCTGTATTAGACTTTTTGAGTAATTTTTTTCCTATGGATTCCTTAACTCTTAATGATTTAGCTTAGAAACTAGTTACATGGTTCCTCCTTACCTCGGGCCAAAGAATTCAGACTATTTCACAGATATCTATAGATAAGATATACCGCAATGATAAGAGGATTAAAATAAAAATTGTGAAAGATTAAAAAGATCTGACGATGGGAAAAACATTCATATTTAGTTTTCCTTTCTTCCTAGACAAACCTGAATTATGTGTGACCTCGACAATAGTACATTAGATAGATAGGTAGATAGATATTTATTTGATTCCGAGCGCTACAAAGTTGCAGTAGAAAGGAGCAAGTCAAAAAAACGTTGCATTATATAGAGATAACGAAATCATACCACCTAAATAATACATCAATATAAGCTCATAAACAACCCCACCATGCGGTTTCTACACAGACTATGAGTCGATGGAGCAAGGGGGCTTAACCAAAAGTGGCATTGATACCAGCATCTTTAAGAGTTATAGAATACGCCATGCAGCAACTTCGGCCGCCTTTAAATCGGGTTGGATATTGATTTAATTCGACAGAGGAGACCACTGGTTTTTAACAATTTCTATAATCTACCGTTAGCCAGTTAGCAAAACAGTTTTGCTAGATGCATAATAGGTAATATAAATATTAATCATTAAGGAGATGTTATAAAAACCGTTTTTAACATTTCGATATGGCTAACTAAATTAAGGAGCAATTTGTTAAGTTCTTATACGTTGATGTATACATCTGTATATGTGTGTATGTAGTTTCCTTTATACTATAGTTCTGCACTTAAATCGCTCTGTATTTTGCTTTAGACATCTACCATACTATCATAGAAGGACGTAGAAGCGAAGAATAATTATAAGATTGATCTTCCCTACAGATAGGTCGATCAATCAAAAAATATAAATATGAAAGTTGTAGTTCTGGAGAAATAGTTCTCAGAAAACATATTTTTATCTATACAGGGTGTTCCAGAAAGTGCGAAAATCAAGAATATATATATTTTTTAAATAGAACACCTTGTATATTTCTGCTCAGGACGGAAGAGCTTTGTTCTCCGATTACAAAAATATATAATTTGTTTATATTTGTTTAAGCGATTTCCGAGCTATTATTATATACAAACATATCTTAACATGTTTGATAATAAAAAACTTAACTATTACAATTGTTGAATATGTCCACCGTTTCTATTGAAACAATCTCGGAAGTCGCTTTCTAATTTATTTGTTGCATTGATAATAAAAATTGCATTCTGGTTAAGGTCGTTTATGTAGTATAAAATTCAATATCGGCACCTTTCTGAGCATAAACTTTGTTTTTTAAATACCCCCACAAAAACGCATCTAAAGGCGTGAGATCTGGTACTGTTCGGTAGCCAGTGGATGGTTCCCTGCCTACCAATCCATGTTTCGTATCTATTGTTTAAAAAATTAACCACAGGCATAATATTGTGAGGTGGTGCACCATCTTGGTGCCATATTATTGAGCGAATTGGAAGCATATCCAATAGAATCTGTATTTCCTGATTTAAAAATTGCAAATATCTTTCGCGAGTTAGGGAACCTTCATAAAAAATAGTGGCCCAAAAATATGTGTTTCTTCTATTAAATATGCCCGCAGTTGTAAAAGTGCACTCGTCAGTCCATAATATTTTATTAAAAAAAAATAACGATCTTTTTCCTTCCTTCGTAACATATTTGCGTTTTCTAATTTATGAACTGGCATAATTTTATAAGGGTAATACCCGTTCTTTTTAAGCGTATTTTCAATTTTGGTTGCTGACTTATCAAAATGCTTATGGAGATCTTCTATGGATCTGTTCGGGTTTTCTAAAAGGTGTTAGTTTAGTAAATCATTAGGTTTTTAATAGTAGTTAATTCCTGTTATCTTGAAAATATCTAATTCCTCATTTTTATTAACTACGGCAACTCGCTTTTTCCTGTGAACTGATTTTCGTTGCGTAAATCCCCGCTCTGTATTACTAAAAGTTTTTTACGGTTTGGAACTTCTCTATTAGGAAATATGCGTCTATATATTCTCTGCTAGCTGCACACGCATTTTTACGATTTTGATAATACAAACACAACATTTCACATTTCTCTTCATCTGTATAACGCCTTTTGAAAAATAACACTATAAGCAGTGTCGAAAAAAGGTTCTATTCGATACGCATTTTGTTGACTAGTTGCTATGAGATTAACAAAATTGCTCAATGTCAAGGCCCACTAGCAAAAATTTCGACACCGCTTTGAATGGGGTTTCTACCATTGATTTGTATAGGAGTGGATAAGCAATAGCCGCCTGTCGCACTATTCAAAAGTGGCAACCTATGGGCGAAAAAACAAGTTTCTGCGCATGACAAAATCGACGTAAAATAGAAAAACGTAAACAAAGAAGATACCGTTTTGTCATGCGCGCTAAAACACTTGCCGTCTGAGCAGGCGTCGGTCAGGATCGAACTTGGCTTTTGTCTTTGACGTGTTTTCGTTTTGACGGCGCGGGGTTTTGAGTTAATAATTCAAGTTTTTACTTTTTTTTACTTTCTTTGGACCTAGTGTCTGTAGTTGCTTAATTAGTTTTAGTTTAGTGGTTCACGTTTGTGGTTTGTACGTAACCTATTTTGATTTTCGTTTACATTGAACAATACGCAGATAAACAATCAGCGATGCTACCAAAATAGAATCCTGAAAGTGTATGGTTGTGTTTTGTAGTAGTAGAGGCAAAAAACCCGGGATTTCCCATTTCAAGTAAGTCTATTTATTATAAGTATTACTTATTTATACCTTATTGTTTGTTTCACTACGCTAACTGGGGCCTATTTTACAATCGGCAACCGAATATTTGGTGAAATAATCACTTTCGAAGTCCGGGCCTGCCTATTTACCTTCACGGTGCAACAGCTAGCTCCTACTAATTTTCTAATGCGCAAGTCCAAATAGACATATCTTTGTTTACATTTCGCGGTCGTAAATTTGCCATGTTTGGTCTATTTATTGCTGATCCACTCCTATACAAATCAATGGTTTCTACTAATACAGACGTCAAAAATGACAAGATGGCCGCTCAAGTGCTGATTGAGAATAAAATAAATTAATATTTTAATTAAAAAAACCTGCAAAATAGAAAAAATAGCCTAAAATACACGTTTTAAAAGACATTTTGCGCACTCCCACGTTAGGAAACTCCCCGCAAGCGGGTCGTCTCCTACTTTCGTGCTCGTGCGAAAAAATATGGTCTTTTGAAACTAGTATCTTAATATATTATTTTGTTACTGTCATTCATGGCTATTTTGACATATTTCATATTTTTCTTAATGGCAAGCAAGGCTATTTCGATTGGTTTGAATTATTGTTTTCAACTTTTAAAGTTCAATAGCTCGGAAATGGCTTAAGCAAATGTAGACAAATTATATATTTTTGTAATCGGAGAACAAAGATCTTTCGTCCTGAGGAGAAATAGACAGGATGTCCCATTTAAAAAATATATATATTCTTGTTTTTCACACTTTTTGCAACACCCTGTATAGACAAAAATATGTTTTCTGAGAACTACTTCTCAAGCACTACAACTTTCATATTTACATTTATTTTCTACATAGTGGCACAAAGAAGTTAAGGGGGGTGGGAAAATATAAGAAATGACCCTGTACACAATTCCTTGTAAAGTACAGTTTAATTTCTTGGAAACTCACGTGAATAATTATAAGCAATACTGTTTCACAGTATATTTAAAATGTTACTAGAAAAAATATTTTTTGTTTATAGGAGCATTTTAACTGTAATAGCGAGTGCAATATATGTAGGTACATCTTAATTAGTGTATTGTTTGCTATTAATTAAATAATTTTAGTGATTTGCAGACAAATTTTGAGTTTTCTATTACAAAATTTTCTAATTGTATACTTGAAAGGATACGTAATTTTACGTACGATAGCTTAGCATATATTTCGAAGAATTTTTGATCGCCAAGCTTTTTATTGATTGGACAAATTTTATACATGTGGTAAAGATGTCATAAGAAGTTTAAAACTTCTCTTGTCACATGCCTTAAAGTGTGTAATGTATTAGTTTTAATTTTAATTGTGTTGTCTTTTACGAAAATCAAATCAAATCAAATCAAAAACCTAGATGTTTACAATGTATTTTAAATACTTATTAATAAAAATTGACAAAAAGGGATCATCTCTCGATTAAGAAACCGCTAACACTAAGCCCTGACCCTGATTCATAAACGTACTGTTGAGGTTTTAAGTAATTAACAAGTCAATATTTTCTTTGTTGCATTTGTTAAAGTATTCTTGTTATATTGACAACATTCCAGGCTCCATTGAGGGATTTTAATTGTAAGTATTATGACTTGGAATAAATAAAATATCATGTATCTATCTGTTTATCTGCCTATATATCCATCTCTACATACATACATGCATAATTATTTTAAAGGGAGGAACCTACTTAGGAATTTATTGTTAATTAATAATTGAAAGTTCAGTCTGAAATAGCCATTGACAAAGTTCGGGCACTCGTTTTTAGCTCTTCTATAATGCCGGGCGATAGCCTAAGCTTGTAACGTCACAAATTCATGTTTCAGGCTTATCTCGCGTAGATCAATACGAATAAAGGCCAAAATTAAATTACAATTTTCACAAACTTTCAAGTTACCTTTCTCAATTTCTTCGAATGCTGGATCTATATTTTTAGTGATCTGTACAAATTGCCAACGGTGTACAAGATTTTTCCATACGAGCCTTCTATCCAAAAATATAGATCGACGAAATGAACTATATTTCCATAAAAAAAAAACCTATGAGGTTTGCTGCTGTTCAGCTTCAAAAATGACGGGATGGATTTTGTTCTTGAACGCTGCCTTTGTTAAATAAATATTTGTCAATCATTCTCTATATATTTACACAGAACATTTGAAGATTTAATGTTGCCCTTCTTCAAAAATCACTGAAGATACTTCATTCCTAAATACTGCCTTTGATGAATAAATATTTGCTAGCTCTTCCCTTATAGCCCTTGATCCAATTTATAGAGATATCTGTATACTGCAATTAAATTTGCAACCTATCTTCTGCAAAGTTTATAGTTCTATCGACGGAGAACCAAATGTAGATAATTGCAACAAACTCTTAGACAAGATAATTTTTTGAGCCATTATTTGAATGTGTAATCTATTCAAATGAGTATTCATTTATATGATATTTTTAACATAGACCTCCTTTTCTATAACCTGAATTTTTCAAAACAATAAAAAAACTCACTGTTGGATCATATATAATTTCCTTCAACAAATTCACATAGGAAACTTTAACAAGAAATTAAAATATGACAGAGACTTTAAGAGCTTCAGAATAGTAATACAATATTTGTGGTTGTATTTGTTTTTAACATTATGTTAAAGTTTAGAATCGGGTGCCATATGCAATTGTCGTAATGGCTCCAAAACTTGTAAATAGTAAAATTTAAACAAGCTAAACATGTCTTAGATATTCTTAACGGTTTCTTTATATTAATCTAGGTCGTATAAATGCTGGCTAAATTAATCGTTTTATCTTAGAAGCGCTGGATTTAAGAAAGCATATGCAAAACAATGGAGCTTTGACAGTTTTTCTAATGAACAAAAGTTCATAACTCTCTTAAAAGTAACATCATATTTGTAGGCATAGTAAATTAAAATATAATTAAAAATGTATTATTTTCACAATTTTGGTGATTATATATTCGTAGCCACAAAAAACTAAATTTGATATTCATGCTTAATGAACCATAGCATGCAATCAACATCTTAACTGATAGCAACTAGAACCTGTCATCTGTTTCGCATAGATACCCGTATTTGAAATTTATCAGCACAGCTCTAACGCTGTTAGGCTATTAATTTTCAGTGTCAAGTCAAAATAGTGTACAGGTTATATCCCCACAGTAGTTAATGTAATATGTCATGTTGTCATTTACTAAAGAATAATTACCATGCGCTACGAAATTACCTATTGACAGATGGTAGTATCGGCTGACCCTCCCTCGAGAGAACCCTGTTCATGTCTAAATTGCATTGGCCTCTCTTAAAATGTATATAAGTATGACTGGCTGTTATATAAACTATATAATTGATTTTCATGCACAAAAGTTTGCTTATTTTCAAAGATATTTAAGGTTGTACAAAAATGTCTTTCCCCTGAAAAAATTATACAGCCACTGGCCGAAATAGGGCTACGTGTGTTGATTCTTTTTCTAATTAAATGAAATGAAATACTTCTGCAAGCGTTTCTGCATTGCTAGAAAACATGATAGCGACACGTTGAAGCGAAGGATGCTTTGTAATATCCAATGGGAATTGTAATTTTAATATTTTTCTTAGAGTAATTTACCTCAGTAGTCGTAATTGAAAAATAATGAAGACACGTTGGTCTATGCATTTCGAATACAATGCCGTGTATTTTATAAATTAATTATTGTTATACATTTTATCATTTATTTTATTATTTCGATATATTTGATAAAAAGTTTATCAATCAGACTAACAAATGAAGGAAAATTCCAGACTTGGCCACAAAAATTTATAATTGTAAAAGAAAATTTCGTATTTTATTTTAATTCTGAATAAACATTTGGAAATTGTATACAAACGTAAGCTTACTAGTAAATATTTATTATTTACTGCATACCTATTTAAATAAAATAAAAATATAGATATTAAGTCGTTATTTTAAAATATTTTTAATACCAGTTGTAGCTAAATTTGACAAATAAAACTGTTTATCACTATTATCAGTAACGAAGTAAGATAATACATTGCCTGATGAAATACTATATATTTTACTATAAGATATGTTTGTACTACGGCGGGTAATTCTTCTTATACTACGGAGGACAGTATTCACTATTGGTAAGAAACGTTTACAAGATAGGTAATGTGTTAATCACCCTGTCTGGTTATTTACTTTGGAGTCCATGAAAAATCGGTTCTTAATAACAATTTAGTTTTAATCTTAAACTGCCAAATTAGTGGAACATTAAAGTTACAACGTGCGTCCAATACTAAATTTAAAACCCATCTTATTTATTTTAAGGGTTTTTGCGATATTTTAATGTCGGGTAACCCGATATGTGTATGGATCTCAATCGTTTTTTGAGTCATCTAGTTTTTTCAATGCGTAAAAACTAAAACTGAAATTAGAATGAGGAAAACAAAGGCAATAGTTATTACTGGAATCTTCCAATGATTAATTGCATATATGAAATCTTGCAAGTTATGGAATTTTATCTGTTAATATAATAGTTTTTTAACCATTTAAACGATTTGGTTGGCTGGTGGGACTATATTTTGATTTACGGGCATATGCATTTTTTGGATGGGTCACGGTGTCGTATACAAATTTTTCATTCGTTAATCGGTTTTAATGTCAGATATGGAAATCGTCTACTGGTATGTGCAGGACATAAACTGCTCGCGGAATTAGTCGATACAGCTAATTTTATCGTCATTTGTACGGGACTGTATCTCGGGAATACCTTAGTCTATTTTTAAAAATGAAGAAGATTTTAAAAGTCCATTATTTCTTGTGTCAATGATCTAATCTGTGTCAATAAAAAGTAATTTTTCAGTGTTATATAGGGTGTGAAAGAATACAATGTAAAGATGTGGCATCTTAATTGTCTTCACCTGTTGTAATAGTAATTCCAGAAGTTTCATCGTAATCACATTTAGAAGTTTTGTTCGATATCTCGGGAAGTATTTGGCAGTTTTGTGTTTTTTTTTTTGGAAAAAGAGTTACAGGACATTTTCAAAAAGTTCGCATTTTTTTAAATTACAATTTCAATTTAAATAAGTTCTTAAATTTTTAGCTTCAATAGAACGGCACTAAGTGCAAATTTAAAACAACTGGCATAATAATCAAGCCATGATACAAAACAGCATCCAGTTGAATGTTGAAAGTTAAACAATATTAACTAATAATTTAATATCGAGTAAGTCGACTTCGTACTCGCAGTTCTCGGTATACTGTCCACCAAGTCTGCAATAAATTCTTGAGGAATAGATTCCTATACCTTCCTAACGGCAATCGCCAATTCTTCGATTTTTTTTAATTCTTGCCCTCTTTGATTTAGTTTTAGTTTCCTTCTGCTTCACACGTGTTCAATTACATTCATGTCTGGCGACCTAGCAGGCCAATTCATTCGCTCAATGCCATTCTCTCCCAGACATTCTTGGACAATTTGAGCCCTGTGCGGACGAGCATTAGAGTCCTGTTCAAAAACCATTTGAAGACGCTTTCAAACCTAACGATTTAATTTTGTACAATTTTAACATTCCACGCCACTGTCCTCGCCTTCCAAAGAAATTAAAATCCATGGCAACACTTCTAACGCCATCTCTTGTTTACAAAGTTTATCCACTGCATCAGGCAATGTTGGGGTTTGGAACCTTCGGCAAAATGCACCAAAACTGAGCTTTATCCACAATACCGAAACAAAATTTTTGCACTCGACGCGCGTTTCGCTAACCATGTTAGCATCATCAGGAGATGATTAAGACTAAAATTAAAATCTACCTAACTCCCTTTTATACTACTGTTTGCTCAATCAAGCGGAACTAAAAAGAACCAATCCTGGAATCCCACTAGTCACGCTGGATTAACCAATACAATGGACTATACGGAATAGGCCCTCTATCTCTATTTAAACTATTCTTACATTTAATAATTTCCATACTTTCATATGCGTCTAATAATCTCCTATCAGTTATATTATGAATTAATTTTAAATTTTTTATTGTTATTCTATGTTTATTATCAAAAGCATGCTCGGCAACACTTGATTTTTCTGTTCTACCATATTTTAAATGAGCTAAATGTTCTTTGAATCTCGTCTGTATAGATCGTCTAGTTTGCCCAACATATTTTTGGTTAAAATCCATACATCCAATTTCATATATTCCACTTCTTTCTAACATTTCAATTTTGTCCTTTGGACCACCTAATAGTTTCTTAATGTTAAACTGAGTCTGGTATACTAATTTTAAACCTACTTCCTTAAAAACTTTTTGGAGTCCTCTAGTATACTGAGGATTATACGGTATCGAGGCAGTCTAGTAAGCTATAAGTAAGCGGCTTCGAAAGGCATCTGACCAATCACAGCGCTTTCTACAGAAAAGACTCTGTACCCCGGCGATATTACTAGCGTCATCTGTTGTAACCACGTTTACTCATCTGAACCCGGCCGCGTAACCTACGCCTACCCAACCAATCACAGAACTAGCCTACAGGATAGCTACTTCACCCAATCTAAAATTCCTAGCTATAATTCTAGGGGTACCTAAAATTCCGATCTTTAATAATCGAATTTCACGAAAACTAGCCAGCAGATATCGACCAAATTTGTGTAAAAATTCATAATATTAATTTAGACAACCGGTCATGCTAAGTTTTTTCACAATATCTCTATATTACATTATTTGCCCTTTCTTTTTCCGGAGGATGTAGATTATCCCGCCAGAAGGGACGGCGACAAGGGACGTTGACAACTCCTTCGAGTTGATCTAGTTATCATATTCTAGAATTCAGTAGAATCTTGAATCCCAACCTGGTAGCACGCTCTAAGGGCGCTTTCCCGCCGGCATGGCGCCAAGTCGCCATGCCAGGCAGTTTTCACGTTTTGAGACCTCCTAATCTCTCTAGTTCTCTAGTTTGTCATCGTCTCAAACCTACAAAAAGATATTTATCGGCACCCTGTCTGCCATTACTCTCACAAGTATGACGTTGTACTGGCGTTCCCATTGGTCTCGTCCATGGGAGTTCTCACAATCGAGTCTTGTTTTGAACCACATGTAATCGAGTCTTGTCTCGAGCTCCAAGTAAGTAAACACACACGTTTACATTCACATTCTCTCAAACGCGCTACCATCGCTGTACTAACGCATTGGTCTTGTCTATGAGTTCTCAATATTAATCGAGTCTTGTTCCGAATCTCAAGTAAGTAAAATCACACGTTTACAATCATTCTCTCAACATCTCAAACGCGGTACCATCGCTGTACTAGCGTTCCCATTGGTCTTGTTCATGGCTTCTCAACATTCTCTATTCTCTATCAGAATATAACACTGGGTTGTTATTCTCTGGCCTTATTCTCATATAAGGATTACTCGGCACTTGTCTGCCAATATACAAGATCTCACATGGGCTATTTCCCCTAGACGGATCTCAGCTTGCCTATGCTACCTGCATAGCATGTTTTGTAATCATTTTTGCGTGTATAAAAAGCGCACTCACAAAGGCATCCATGTCATGCCATATGCATATATAACTGCATACCATCTCAAACCACTGCATTCCAGTCATTCTTATTTGCATGAAATTGTACCACATTGTATATAGAAGCTACAACACAGACTTAGTAAGTGTTAAAGTGAGTTTCCCTTTGCTGGAAGACAAACTCTGAACGAATGAACGTTGCTTCGTCAATTGGTGAACATAGTGTACATATTAGCTTATAGGTGGATATTAAGGTAATATTTATCCTGTTATTATTGCTTATATATTACTGTATTTCATCTCAAAGTTATCTCAGCTAACCGAGCTCCTACGTAACAGTTCCGCAGGGACTTTAATGAGCATTTAACTGTACATAGCTTCAAGGTTATGTTTATAATCATATACTAGTTTAGTATTACAACTGTTTACGCAATGCTTTAGTTTTTAAGAGTATTATTCTTGTGATATTCTTCAAGGTCGATATCTAGTATCAACATATGAAGACCACAGGGGAAAAAGGATGAGAGTCCAAAAAATGTAAATTTGAGATAAACACGTCAAATCACGGTCAAACGCCGGTACTTTCTGCCTATCATACTATAAAGAGCAAAACAGATGAGGTTACCGAGTAAAATGCGTTTTGAAATATGCCATACAGGGGAAAAAGGATGAAGGTCCACTCGATTTATGCAAAACGGATGAGAGTCCAAAAATCTCCCACCCTAGGCTTGTGTGCTAGACCTTCAGCCATTACAGGCATCATGAAGTAGCAACGAAGCAGTTTGCTTTTCTTTTAAGCCTGAGTAGGTTGCGTGCTAATATTTCTTGTGATTTCATTTGCCACACGTGTGTTTCCACATAGTTTTTAAGATGGCTGAATGTGATGTGCTACCCGTAACTAAAAAAAGGCCAAAATTAGGACGTGTTTTTGATTCCTCGAAAAAACTAAGATTGCAAACACATGAAACTGGTAGCAGTTGTCATTGTTCAAGGTTAAAATGTTTCGAAGTTATTGCTGTTCAAGACCGTTTAGCGATTATTAAAAACTTTAATGAATTTAAATCGCATAATGAGCAGAGCTTATATTTAGCAGGTCTCATTTCGTACGAACCAGTTAGAAGACGTCGCCAAAGAAAAGCTAACGATGAAGATGTAGTCTATCATTCCTTCTCCTATAAATATAAGGTAACTCATATTATTTTACTTTGTCGTTACTTGTTTTGCAGTAGTTATTTTGTTTTAAGGTTCGAGTGATGCGTGATAATGGTACCCAAGAAATTCCTATTTGCTACAAGGCAATGCTGTCATTACATGGAATATCAGCAAAGCGCCTTCAAAATATTCAGCAAAAGCTTGTTAAAGATGGACATGTTGGTGAAGATTGTCGGGGTCGACATTCCAATCGGCCAAATAAGCTTGACCAAGAAACAACTAATGCCGTGTACGGTCATATTCGATCATTTAAAGGTAGGCAGTCACACTATAGCCTTCATAAGTCTAAAAAAATCTACCTGCCAGAGGAGTTGAACGTTAAAAAAATGTTCCAGATGTTTAAGGAATTATATCCGACGAGATCAATTTCGTATGAATCATATCGTTCTATATTTGTAAACAAATTCAACATTAGTTTCGGTTACCCGCGTAGTGACACATGCAGCAGTTGCGATGAATATAAGGCAAAAAAAGCAGATCCTTCACAGGCTTCAAATTTATCTGCACTAGATATGAATAATCAACTTCATCTTAAAAAGGCTGAGGCGTTTTACCAGAGAAAACGATCCGAACGCAAAGGAGCTCAAAAACACCGTCATATTGAAACCATTGCCATGGACTATCAAAAAAACTTACCACTGCCAAACATTAGCACTAATGACGTATACTACAAGCGGCAATTATCGTTTTACTTGTTCAATATTCACGTTTTAGCCAGTGGTGAAGCGCTTTTTTATACGTATACGGAAACAGCGGCCAGAAAAGGATCAGACGAAGTAGCGTCTATTCTCTTTCATTATATCCTCAATGAATTGAACCCAGAAGTTCAGGAACTTGTGATTTTTTGTGATTCGTGTTGCGGACAGAACAAAAATTATACATTGTTCCGAATGCTTCATTATGTTGTCCATAAAGTAGGCCGACTCCAGTGCGTAAAAATGATATTTCCAATTAGAGGACACAGCTACATGGAATGTGATCGTAATATGGGCTTAATCAATTCCAAAGCTTTTGTCGAGCTTCCCTCTGGTTGGAATGATCACATTCGGAATGCTCGCGTTAAACCAAGCCCTTTTAAAGTAATTAGCTGTGAAGACCAGAAGATTTTTCGAAGCTGGACTGATCATCTGAAAAACTATTATATGCCGAAATGTCCTTTTGAAAGCCGCCCAATCAGGGAATTAGTAGTAAAAAAAGAAGAACCCAGAATGATAGATCATCGCGACTCTTACAATGGAGGCTTCATCTCAAGCGTTGTAGTGCCAACAAAGAAAAAACAAGAAACTGTCAAAAAAGGGAAAGCAGTTGGAAACAAACCAAAAAATTCGGCCATTGTAGTGCGAGATCTACCTTCAGGACAATTTGAACTTCCAAATTTGAAATATGAAGATAGGATTCCCATTAATACTAAGAAGTACCAGAACTTACAGGACTTAAAACGTTTTTGTAGTGTAGAAGCTCAACTTTACTTTGAAAATTTACAATGTAACTAAATAAAGTTAATTTCTTTTGCGGACCCTCATCTTTTTTCCCCTGACTTTATGTACATAATACCCTTAAAAACATTTTCTAGCCACCCATGTTAAAAAAATATCAGTAACAAAATCTTTTACCGAAAGAAGATACACAAGCCAACATTCTAAAAAAAAAATTTTTACCAAAAGTTTAAACCTTAAGGCAACACAAGGTTTTGAATTTTAAAATCCGTTTTACACAAAACTTTGGTTTTGTGACCCTCATCCTTTTTCCCCTGTGGTCTTCATATATTATCCATATTGTAGCACTGACTACATGCAATCATTTAATTTCCGGTGAAAGTTCAACAGCAACGTTGCTTGTGTTATTGTTTACATTTGTCAGTAACTTTAGTGAAAAGTTCGGTTTTTTTCTTAAATTAATTCATGGAAAAGGCTTTAAAGGTGTTTGTAAGCCTGGATGTTGATGTACAAATGAAGATAGTGAGTTTGTGTGTGGAAATATTAACAAAGCTTTACTGAAAACGTGTGGTCTTCTGATCAAGTACCAGGCGCTGTTGCCAACTCATGTGGAGCATTTTTCCTATGCCTGAGGAGAAGTAAACATGGGTGATACTGAATGCATAAAGTGCAGGCAAAACCAAAACGTCATAAATCTAATCTTTCTTCAGGGAACTGTGCCAAATGACTTTAAAAAGTCAGTAGTGGTCCCAATTTATAAGTCTGGAAATAGAACAGATATTGGTAATTTTCGACCGATAAGTCTAATTAGTACTTTTGCCAAATTGTTCGAGAAATGTCTTAAAGACAGACTACTTAATTTTTTTACATCACACAAACTTTTGAATAAAAATCAATTTGGCTTCCAAAAAGGTGTTAGTACTAATCATGCTATATATAAACTTGTTGATTCTATCAAATCTCACTTGGACGGACGCAGAAAGTGCCTGGGTGTCTTTTTGAACCTTGCAAAGGCTTTCGACACAGTGCCTCATAAACAGCTATTGGATGTGCTAGAGCACTGCGGAGTAAGGGGCACTGTGTTGGACGTCTTTCGCAGTTATTTGGAAGACAGAACACAGCAGGTTAGAGTAAATAACATTTTGAGTGACTATCTAACGATCCATTTGGGCATCCCCCAGGGCACTGTTTTGGGGCCGCTCCTGTTTATCGTATACATAAATTCATTACTGAGCAAAAAAATTAAAGGCTTAATTATATCATATGCGGATGACACAGTTTTGGTATTTACTGATGATAGTTGGGAGCGGGTAAAAACTAAGGCTGAACTGGGTATTGGAATGGTGAAGGAGTGGTTGGACTTTAGCGAATTAACCCTTAATATAGACAAATCAAAATATATTTCATTCTCTCTTACTGATGTGAACAGACCTAATTTCAACTTTTTACAGCTGAACGGAACAGGATTAAAAATAAATGAAGTTGATTACATCAAATATTTAGGTGTTATAGTTGATAAGAACTTAAAGTGGTCTAAACATGTTGATGGTTTGGTTGCTAGAGTTAGAGGGCTGGTCTTCAAATTTTATGAGTTACGTAAATTTATGAACAAAAACTTACTTATATCCATCTATAAAGCTTTGGTGGAGCCTATTCTACAGTATGCTATAATTGTGTGGGGTGGTCTGAACAAGAACTCTCTTGAACCTTTCAATGTGGTGCAACATTATATTTTAAAAGTCATATTTCAGAAAGAAAAACGATTTCCTACTGAACAGATCTATGACGACAACACTCTTAACATCAGAATATTATACTTTTATAACATTTGTCTCTTTCTGTACAGTAGCAATGACTTACAAACAAAAGTTGAGCACGCATACCAAACTAGACAAGTAACCAATCAGAATTTGATTGTTCCTTTTTACAGAAAGGATGGTAACCAGAGATGTATTAAAAGCCTAGCCCCCAAAATATACAATTCCTTGCCAACTAACATAAAAAATATTTCTTAATATCATGCATTTGCCAAAAAGTGTAAGCCACTCATCTACAGCAGCTATAAAACATTTCTTGAACTGTTGTGATTCTCATTGCTTGTGTGTTGTGTGTACTCTTGAATTTTTCTTAATTTTTTTTTGTTTTTTTCCCTCAAACTTTTCATCCTTCACATTGTATCTTTTAACTTTAGTACATGCAGGTTGTAACATAAACATTATTTGACATTATTATAATATAAGAAAATAATTTTCCAACTAACATTTTTGCACATACAGATTGCTAGTAATCTAGGTACAATAACCTATTTAAGTAGCTAAAATTGTAAATGTTGCAATTTATTGTATTGTAAAACTATTGTAAATTATGTGAATAAACTGAGTATGTGAATAAACTGAGTTTATATTTTGTTTATGTATCAGCTTCCAGTTATTTTCAGGTAAAATTAAAGTATTCATATAATTCTATAGGTCTTTGTTTTATTTACAAGGTCACTTTAGAACTAGCCCCTATGGTAAATTACAATGCCTACGAGCACATCTCTGTTTGTTTAGAAAATCGACCAAGATCGAATCTGAAACAAGTCCACCAGATTAAAACCTTCACCACATTTCTGAGCAGAGGAAACGACAATCTCATTCACACACAAGTCACGATACCTAACGCCGAGCCTAACGCCATTCATACTTTGTCCAATCAAATCTACCAAATCAGTTTTGACATTCCTCATTACTTCACCTCCATGCAGTCACACTTCCTCCTCCAAACGGCACTTTAGCTTTCATATTTTCTTTAATATACCGCTCATTCCTTTCTCTCCAAACTAACATTCGCCCATCCGATTGATACAGTGCTAAGCAACATTCATCAGAAAACATGCAATATCTCCATTCTGCTACTCCCCAATTCAAATGTGCCTGAGCCCATATTCTTCGAGAAACTCGATGGACAGGCTGAAGAGACGGACACGCAACACGTCTTCTGACATTTAAACCTCGCTCATGCAAACGGTCTCTGATGGTAGTAGTCGACACTATCATTCCCGTTGTCTCTTGTAGTCTCGCCTTTATTTGTGTCGCATTTAGAGTTCTCCTCCGCCTGACATATAAGTTCATCAGACGATCTTTCCTGGGGTTCGTACATCTTTTGCGACCGCATTGCCACTTTTCTATATACAGGAGCAACATAATTTTGGCTTCTTTCTATTGTCGTTTGAACTGTGGATCTTGGTGTCCCTACCAAGTCAGCGATATCTTGTAAACTGATTCCTCGTTGGTGCAATCTGTTTGATATACCTTTTTTAATGAGGCTCTCTTAAATTGCATTACAAAACCGCATAATGTTTCGTAACTCA